>PVJA010032061.1:0-24397 GCA_004027025.1 Myocastor coypus
AGCTCATGCTTGCAGAAGATTTGGCACATAATCCAAAGACCCCCAGGTAGGAACTGCATGACATAAGGGCATGAAGGGACATAGCTTATTAGTTAGCTCATGGTCCCTGGGAAGCAGAGCAGATAAACAACAAGAGAGAGACAGGGGACGGGGACACACGTGACATCCAGGTTCCCTCTCCACGATCCACCTAGGTACATACAAGTGTGTTCCAGCCAAGCACAAAATAGGTTTCAGGACAATCAAATTGGCACAGTAAGCCTTCCCCGTCACAGGATGTATCTCTGCACAGACTGCAGTGTATTATTCGGGGGAACCCTTAAGATTGTCTGTACACTAGAAACCTATTTCTCGAGCTAATAAATAAACTCAACAAATTTGCCTTGTAAACTATGAAGAAGTACAAAACACTTCTTTTCTAATACAGAAACTTGCAAAGAAAAATGTAAGGGAAAATGACTGCTTAAAATAACTTCAGATAAAAAGTAATTAAAAATAAACTTACAGGGGCCCGGCGGGATGGCTCAGTGGTCTAAAGCACCTGCTTGGGAAAGCTTGGGCGGCTTCAGGGACCGCAGTTCGATCCCTGCCACCACATGCTGTGCCAGCCCTGCCCTTGGGACAGGCTGAGCCAGCCATAAAAATGAGTGAATAAACAAAGGTTCTGAAACAAGAAAAAAAATAAAATTATTAAAAACTAATAATAAAAAAAACTTACATACTGAACTTAACCAAATGTATAACAGACTTGTAAAAAACTGCAGCACATTGCTCAATGAAATTACAAAAGACAAAGATATATAGAAAAACTGTGGAGTTCCATTCACTGAAAGAACATTTCAATGTCATTATTATCCAAATACAGGTTTGCTGCAACATAATCAAAATCTTTCTTATAATTTTGAAAAAGATGGAAAAATACAATTTTAAATTTCATAATACAAAGGGCCCCTGAATAGCTAAGTCAGCTTCACAAAGCACGAAGTTCAAAGATTCACAAATCCTGAGTCAAAAAGTTACTATAAGGGGCTGGGGAGAGAGCTCAGTAGAATAAGCGCTTGCCTGGCAAGCACAAAGCCCTGAGTTCAAACCGCAGGTCCACATAACAAAACGTTACTTTAGCACTGTATTGGCAGTGGGATTTTTGCAGAGCCAAGACAAAATGTTTAAAGATACGGCCAATTATTTTTGAGAAGATAGTCAGACTTTTCAAGAACTACTACTGTGAAGCTGGATAACGCGCACAGTGAAGTTAGCATTGCTGGGATGTGGGCGCAGAAGTTGGCTCAGAAGATCCCTAGGCATAAAGGTTGTGTAAAGCTGTGCTCCTTCCAGTGACAAGGGCACACATTTTGGCAAAAAGAAGAAAGATGTGATGAGATCACTCTTACCTATGTCTCTATGGATACGACAAATGCAAAAGTCAGAAAGAACAGACCAGCACATTGTGCTGAACCAAACTTTATGGAAGCGCTGCGTCTGTGTCTGCTATATCTGGATATTGTGGCAGCAGGTTTGTTATATTGGCAATGTGTGTTTGCCTCAAAGTCATTCTAAAAGTGATCAGTTTAAATTTTCTTTCTAATTAGTGGCTGTCTTTTAAAAATAGATATTCATTTTATTATTATTATTATTATTTTTAATTATTATTATTACTATTATTATTATTGTTATTATTATTATTATTATTTGTGGTGCTGGGGTTTGGACGCTGGACGATGGACGCTGTACTTGCCACCCAAGTGCTGACTCTACTGAGCTATCTCCCTGGTCCATTTGGTGGCTCTCTTTGACAATGACTAGAGGGGTTGAGATGGAAATGCCTTATATTACGGAAAATCTGGGTGCTCCGTAAACTATTCCTTATTACAGTTCTTTCTAGGGATTATTATACACTCCCTGAAATCAGCATGAGGAAGTTGCTGGACTCAGCAAGTGTTGGGAGCCGCAGGAAGCCAGGAAATTGATCAAGTCTGCATAGGTGGGACTAGGCCTCTGGGCCTAAAGCAAACCGGCTACCCCAGTGCTAAGGAAAACATCCTGTCTGGTTCAGGCCAGATATTAGTTGCTAAGCAACCTTGTGTCATGTGATACAAACTTTGCAAAAGTATACATAAAAGGTGATGTTTGTGTGTATTGAGTTATTCTTGCCCATCAGGCAGACTAGTGAGTACTAGACCAGCTTTTCGTCTTCTTGTCTGTCTTTCGCATTCCTATCGCCGGTGTCTTCCCATGGTAGAACCATTCTAAGACCAAGAGGTCCCTACAGGGGCCAGAGGGAGACCAAGCAGAGCTGCCCCAGGGGCGGAGATGGAGCAGATGAGGCCTTTCCCTGGGGAATTCAACACTCATGGCCTTGACATCACGACAACAGCGGGAGCTGGCCGTGAGCCCTGGGACTTGGATAACAGAGCATAGCCTTGCTGCTCTGCGGAGCCCATGCTGAGCCAGCTGCATCGGCTGCACAGGTGAGCGCTCCTGGCTCTGAGGACTGCCGCTGTCTCGGCTGTGGAAGGGGAGCGGCTTTGGGCAGGTGGGCCAGGGCCAGGTGGGTCTGGGTGTCTCCCCTAATGTGGAGAAGGCAGTGCCAGGACGCAGGAAGGGGACAGCCCTCCACTTCCTAATAACGCCCAGAGAGCCCTGTCTTACTGGTCTGCAAGTGAGTCCTCTATGCAAGCCCTGAACCTGAGCCACTGCATGGAGCCTGCTTTTCACAGGACAGGGAGGAACGGGAGACCTGGGGCCTCCTCCGTCTCAACAGGGATGTGGGAGGCAGTACTTCCTGATGTGTTTGGGCCGTTTCCCATTTCCAGTAGTTGGGATTTTCGTTGAAAATCATAGTTTACTTCTTGAATCCATAAGCTTTTTAAGACGGGGACTCTTGTTTTCTTCGTTGTTGTTTGTTTGTTTTGTTTTCGTCATTTCCCTGGTTCCTCACGCCTCTCTGGCACCTGAAATGCCCCCACGTGTAGCGCTGAGCCTGGGGAGTGGGAGACAGTCATGATGAAACCTTGCCGCTCTCAGGGTTACTCGCGGCAAGTGGTTCCTCAGCGCCGGCAGGTAGCTCCTGGACGCAGGTCTTGTTTTGCAAGTGCGAGGTCCTAAGCTTCATTCCGGGTACAGAGAGGGAGGGGGAGAATAAACTGATTCTTCTGTGCGTGCATGGAGTTGCACAGGTGGCCTAAGCTCCAGCGCACTGAAGGCGCTGGACACAAGCATAGCACACAGCACCATCGCCAGTTCATGAGTGAGGGAAGCTTAGGTCAGAGGGAAGCCGAGAAGTATGTTCCCAGCCTGTTAGTAAGGTGTCAGCGCCCACTGGACAGTCAGCTCCTCTCTGCCATCCGAGTTGAGGACCATCAACCTCACTGAATAGTTTTCTGTACATTAGCTTCAGCATTTCACAGCAGGCTCTGAGCTGGTCACTTAGTCGCCAGACAGAAAGAATCGTCAGCAGTTCTCACTGTGGACGGGAGGGAGGAAGCACAGGCACAGGCCTCACAGTCTGGAGCTCTTAGGGAAAGTGCAGCCCTCAGCACTCCAGGTGGATTATGGGAGTGCTAGGCAGCTGCAGGCGGGGGAGAGTGAGGTTGCGGAGAAGGCCATTCTCGACGCGTTTCGTATATTCTCTCTCTCTCTCTCTCTCTCTCTCTCTCTCTCTCTCTATCTCTGTGAGACAGGGTCTTGCTATGAAGTTCAGGCTGGCCTTGAGCTCACTCTGAAGCCCGGGCTGGACTCGACCTCACACCGATCCTCCTGTCTCAGCCTCCCAACGTTTCATATAGTCTTGAGACAAGGTAAGTGCCCCAAGTGCTACGTTTACTATGGGGAAGAGTTGAAAGTTCTTCAGAGAGCTAAATGTAGGACGACAAGTAGACCTACTATTGCCATAACAGCATATAGCTCTGTCTGTGCTCTAGTAGAAACAAAGCACAACAGCTTCCTCTTCCAAAGCTCTTGTTTGACAGGCAGCAGGAACAGAAGCACAGACTGGGCATGCTGTGCACAGGCTGGGTTTGCAGATCGCGCCATGAGACCTAACAATATCTTGGCCCCCGGGGGCTGGGAAAATCACGAGATTACACCAATTTCCAAAGGCAGCATAGACAAGGTGTGTCACTGGGTAGAGTGCCCAGGGCCAGCGTCGGAGCTGGGCACTCTCTCTAGTGCTCCAGCGGGGCTCTTCTCAGCAGAGGTGCAGATGAGGAGCCAGACAGATGAGGTAAGATACCAGCGCTAGTCTGATTTTCGCCACGGAGTTAGTCCCATCCTGAGGCAGAAGGCTGGCTCTCTCCTCCATATTAAGCAGCCACTGTGTCCCTTGCGGCCCCAAGCCAGCCCCAGGCGTGGCGAGAATGATCGCACACTTGACTGCTAGAGGGAAACAGCTCTCCTGGGCAGCTGCAGCACTGTGGAGGAGCTCCGCTCAGTGAACTTGCAGCTCACCGAGAGACGAGCATGTGTGGGGCAGGTTAGCAAACCCAGCCTGGGCACAGGAACCCACGGGCAGAAGAAGCCTCAGGGGGTCTGGGCAGTGAGAGGACGCAGGTGTCTGGGCCAATGTTCAGGCTGTCAGTTGAGACATCGGTTGCTCGTCTTCGCCGTTTAGTCTTTAACTAGAAGAGAACTGGTGTGCGCACTTCGGACACGAGGGACACAGGCAGGGCCTTTGGGAGAGCAAGACAGGAGTGTGGCCAATCGTGAGCACAGAGTTTGTGTCCGGAGCGCAGTTATCACCGTGTCCGTGTTAGCGGCAGGCAGGAAATCACGGAAGAGCAAACTGAGGTGGCGAATCGCGTGCACTCGCGTCTGTGAGGAGCTGCTCTTCTCAGTAGAGTCGGTAGACTGCATGAGCAGAAAACCAAGTCGGCATCTAGACTGCTTGTGCTTCCTCCAGGGCTTGCGAGAGTGGTCTGTGATTCAGAAGATGCTCTGGCTGAACCTCACCCAGGGAATAGTCTTCCTCTCTCTTACCGGACCTGGAATCTGGGGGAACACGCTCCTATTCCTAAGGCACTTACATACAGTTGTTTGTATTCCTGAGAAAAATCCCATAGGTTTTATCATCATTCACCTGGCCTTTTCAAATGTAGTCATTATTTGTACTACAGGAATCCGAGATCTAGTCCCAGTTTTCCACTTCAGGAACTTCCTGGGTAGCTTTGGCTGTAAAACCGTGGTTTACCTGGGGCGGGCGGCCCGGGGCCTGACCATCTGCACCACCTGTCTCCTCAGCGTGGTCCAAGCCATCACCATCAGTCCCAGGACCATGCTGTGGGGAAAGCTTAGGCCGCGCACTCCACGCCAAGTCCTCTCCTACTTCTGCCTCTTCTGGGCCTCTAATCTGCTCATAAGCTCCAACTTGCTCCACTACATCACGGCGGTCAGCAGCATGAACAGATCGGAAGTTGGCGTGTACACTGGTCGCTGTTACTTACTGTCATCCAGACACACTGTCCGATGTCTGTTCCTCAGTCTCATGGTGCTTCGGGACGTCGTTTTCCAGGGTCTCATGGGCTGGAGCAGCAGCCACATGGCTCTCCGTCTGTATGAACACCACAAACGCGTGCTCTACCTGCGCAGCTCCCGACTGGCTGCTAATTCCAGCCCAGAAATCAGAGCCACGCTAAGTACCCTCACCCTCATGACCTGCTTCCTTTTCTTTTTTTGGACAGATTTCATTTTCTCCTTGTACATCGGTTCCACTGTGACCAATGAAACTGCCCTGCTGCATACTAAAATATTTCTGGAACTTGGTTATTCGGTTGTCAGCCCCTTTGTGCTGATGAGCAGGGATGTTCGGGTCAGTAAACAACGGCGCATTCTAGCCGTGGGACTGCCGTCTACACCAGCTCCTCCATAAAGGACAGCTCCCTTGCACCTTGGGTGTGCCAGATGTCCCAGTGGGCTCAGTCCCACAACCTAGAAATGCTCTTCTCCATGCCAGGTAATTTGTAAACACACGAGTTTATGGCATTCCAAGATGACAAGGAAAAATATTGAGATTTTATTTCCATAAATAAGGCCAGCATGTTTTCATAATTATCCATCTGTGTGCTTTGAATCACAGAGATGTGGGCACTGATTTTTATTTTTGTAATCACAGTGTTTGGCATCTATTGAACTGAGCACTGAGCAGAATCTTCTTTGATTTCTAGGCAGAGAAAAATCCCCTAGATCTGATAAGCAAAATATGATTGAATTAGTAGACTCTCAACAACACTGAAGCAGGATCCCCTCCAAGTCCAGCTACCAGAAGCCTACAGAGCCAGGCTTGCCCAGAAAGCCCTGCCGTCATGCACTAGGGTAGATGCAGAGAGAGAAATCTATTTGCACTTTTCCAAGATGAGTCAGCAAGGCAGAGAGGTGACCCGAGTGTATCCTGGCAACTCTTTCTTTCTTTCTTCCTTTCTTTCTTTCTTTCGTTTTTATTTAGTTGGGCAGGGTCTTCTTAAGCAGCAGGCTGGGCTGGTGCTCACTCCATAGACCACACTGGCCTGAGGTTTGTGGGGCTTCTCCTGTCTCTGCCTCCTGAGTGCTAGGACAAGGGTGGGCACCAGCACACCTGACCTCCCTCCCCTGTTAATGCTCAGTAATGTCTTCTTCATGACTCAACTTTCAGAAATTAAGCCCTGATTTCTTCATGTAATATTGAGTGAGATTATTTGAAGCTTTGAGAGTTAGAGACTTAGAGCATCTTGGAGAAAGCTGAGTTGCTAATGAATGGGATTTCTTCATTTTGAGAGGAAAAGAATCCATGTGCTTAGAGCCCAGAAAATGTAGAGAATTGTTTTAAAAAGTTTTATTACTATGCATTCCTTCACCAATTTCTCAAAGAATTCATAGATTCCCTTAGATTCACCCATGCTCCTCAGTCATATGGCCATCCACCAAATAGACTGCACTGTGCAGTGACTCCCATGGCTCGCGCGTTGCTCTTTATGGAACAGAATGGCCCGCGGTGTTACTCCACAGGAAGCAGTCGAGGGAACACATTCCTTCATCAGTTCCATGAAACTCCTTTCTGTGGATACTTTCCAGAGATCAAAAATTGAACAAACAAAAACGTCAAGGCAGAAACACAACAACAGCGAAACAACTCTTATTCCCCGTGTTTATTTTGTATTTTAAACAATAAAGGATATTATAATAAAATAAAACATATACAATGTTTTAAAAAATAAATATCAAGGAACAAAACTTTCTATAAAATCAGGTTTTAGAAATGTAACAGGTCGGCAAGAGAGAGAGTACACGACTCAATTTGGTAACATTTATCAAGCTTTGACCTTTTTTTCTATTGCTGGAAGATGGGAAGCTTGGAGGAATAAGCCCAATCTTAAAATTTTTAGAAAAAAAATCACTTCTTATAGATTCCCAAGAGGAAAATGGGGACTCCTATGTGTGACTGTGAGTGTGTGTACGTGTGTGTGTGTGTGTGTGTGTGTGTGTGTTAGTCACCGTAGAGTGAAGCCAGAGCCTTCACATTCCAGCCAGTTGTATTTTCCTTTCTTTCTATCTCCTTATTTTTTCTTCCTTCCTTCCTTCCTTCCTTCCTTCTTTCCCTCCCTCCTTCCTTTCTCTCTCTCTCTCTCTCTCTCTCTCTCTCTCTCTCTCTCTCTCTCTCTTTCTCTCTTTCTTTCTTTTGGCATTTAGTGAAGGTTCTTCAGGGGAGCACTATGAGATCCGACTGGTGGTGATTCTCCTGTTTTCAGCTCCCCAAGCGCTGGGATTACAGGTGTGCGCCACCAGGCCCAGCCTCGGTCGCCATCTCAGCACTTCTAGTGACCACGGGAAAGGTTTCTTCTTTACAGTAATCTCTATAACACACTTCATATTTTTATCCCTGGGAATTCCCATTGCAGAATACATAAGATTATGCCTCAACATCAATTGCTTTGTATTTGCTTGATGGGTAAAGTGCTGAATGTCTCCGAAGACAGTGTGGCCATTTATGCCACTTTTCCAAATGCCCATTCAGTCTGTTTCCCTATTTATTGCTTACATTTTTCATGGTAAATTTTGTTCAGCTTTTCCTATATTCTGGGTATGAATTCCCTGCCAGTGAATAGTTGGCAAATTGTCTCTCTTATGTTCTACGGTATTTTTCAACGGTGTTTCCTTAGCAGTTTAGAAACGTTTAATTTGACAAAACCTCTGTTCTCAATTCTGACGTCATTTCCTGGATTATTAGAGTCCTGTCCGATAAGCTTTTGAAAGTGGCTATAAGTTGCCGTGTTTTTCCCTATGTTTTCACCTATGAGTTGCACTTTCAAATCTGATACCAAAGCCCTCGGCCCACTCTAAACTGTACACAGCGAAAGTTCAGGATCCAAGCTTACTGTCCGTGTATGAATGACAAGCAGTGCCAGGATGTTCCTTGGTGACAAGGCCAGACAATCATATTTCATGTGAAGCAGGTGATCCAGCGCCTCACGGTCTGCACAGTGGTCTCCTCAAGGGGCTCAGACCAGCATCTGCTCCAAAATCTGAGCATGGAGGAGGCTGAAGCCCAGCGTTTTCTAGCATATCCTTGCCTTGTGTGTTTTCATTAGAATTCTCAGCTCTTGACAAGCATGAATTACTCCCTTCCAAGACCAAGCAGAAAACCACCACAAATTAATGAGAGGCATCTATTATCATCTTCCTGCCACATCTCAGAAAGTAAGAATGATCCTTTTCAGAGTCCTGCTGCCAGGAGATGGCATTTCTGAGGGCGTCTTGTCTGGGTCAAGTGACTGGTGGTGTTTAACCGCTACAAGCACCAGTGTGTGTTCTGAATTTGCAAAATTCCAACTTTTTCCACAGATTCTCTCTGAGATCAAAGCTACCCAAAGCATCTCTTTCTTATACTTTGTTTTTGTGTCTTAAGAAAGATAGCTCAAAAAGTTTCACCTGCAGAATCTGAATTAGCTGATGCATTTCATCATGTAAAACAGAGACTAAAATACAAAAAAATAGGTAGAAGCTTCAGTATTCATTAGTATGTAACTTTGAGAGTTCTTTTAATTGCATAGAATTAAGAGAGGTCAGTCATTAAAAAATGAAAAGTTAGATTTTACTTTTTTAACTTAAGGGTAAGGATCTTTGCTTTTCATATAGTTTTACTCTTTATTGTACTAATCTATTTTTATTAAATTTGTTATTTGTGCCTGTTTCCATGTATCAAAGAGGAAGGCTCAGTTTATTGTTTATTGTCCACTAACCTGTGCCTTCAGGCCAAATATACTATAGCTCTCCATTCCATTTCTCTGTATGTGAACAAGCCATTACTTACTGTAAACTCTCTGTTCTGCTGAATGCTAGTGTAAGTAAGATGTTAAGTATGCTATTGTCCTTCGAGAGAACTACATTGACTAGAATAGACAGTACTGCCTATAGAGAAACTGTCATCACTTTTTGAAATACTAAAAACATGACAATAATACTCACCGGATGTACTAAGCAGGAACATACACAGCAGAAACATTGTTTCAAATGCTATTATTCTTTGATACTATTGTTTTGTCTGAAGTTTTTCCCAACACTAGAACTGTCAAAATCAAAATGATTAACCTTTAGGCCTCTCTTACCTGCCACAACCCACTGGTGCAAACCGACTGGGTATGAAGAAACAACAAAGACGGCTTGTGGGACTGGGGAGAGAGCTCAGCAGTCTACGTGCTTGCCTAGCAAGCACAAAGTCCTGAGTTCACTCCCTGATATCTCATGCCCTGCTGGCCATAGAACCCAGGGCACAATATGCCAGTCCCAAAACTGGGCATGGTGGCACACACTGGTAATCTCAATGGTAGGGAATTTGAGAGAAGAGGATCACTATGAATTTGACCTGTGTAGTGAGACCCTGCACCAAAAAGAAAAGAAAAAAGAGAATAACATTTAGTTGAGCTCGCATTTTTAGGCCACAATTCCCCCTGTGGCAGAGAGCCCTGAAGTTGACTCTAGTCCTCTAACAGAGAGGAAGACTTGTAAGTGGTCTCTTCTACTCTGAAGGCAGATGATTAAACCCCAGAGGTCCTGCAACACACAAATCGGTTATTATTAAATGTGAAAGAATGTGATTATGCCATTGCAAATGTACTCTTGGCTGTGGGTCGGAGTGCAGCCTGGTGTGACCACTGTGCCCATTGTGGGCGTTCCTCAGAAAGCTAGCATTGGAGGACTCACTCAACCCAGTTACTCCCCTCGTAGGTATTTTTCCCAATGCAGTGAATACTTCATACCACACCGATTTAATGCATGCTTGTTTATAGCAGCACAGTTTGTCATAGACAAATCATGGAAACACCTGAAATGCCCTTCAACTGAGAATTGGATAAAAACATGGGATCTTTTACAAAACAGTATTATTCAGCTATAGAAATGATAAACTTGAAGCTTTTAAGTATAAGTGGATGCAACCAGAGACCATAGACATATGTGAAATTCATCTTATGCACATGTGAAAAAAATCATATTATCTCACGAAAGAGTAAATAGCATCTAAAATATACAATAGACACTGTAAGTGGGAAATAGCCTATTCAAAAGAGGGGAACAAGGGATGAGGAAAACGACAAAAAACGTAGGGAAGGAGATATGTTTATGTATACATACGCAGAGTGTGGACAATTGCACCACTGATCTCCGCTGGGCTTTTTTGTTTTATGGCCACTGCAGCTTACCCTGGGGTGGGGCTGGCACAGCATGTGGTGCCAGGAATGGAACCGTGGTCCCTGTGGTGGCCTAAACGTGCCTGAGCAGGCACATCAGACCACTGAGCCATCTCGCCGGCCCCTCTGCTGCTCTTTCTTTTTCTTTTTTTTTTTGTGGGACCAGGGTTCCAACTCACGACCTTGCACTTGCCCAGCAGGCACTTGTGCCTCGGAGCTATCTCCCCAGCCCCTTCTGCTGCTCTTTTGAAAGCACCAGTGAATGTTTATTTTTTTCTTCTTCTACAGAAAATTGGAACAAATGATCCTTCTTTCAACTTCATAAAAACATTTACGACAAAGGAACAGCCAACATCAGACTTGTTTACATTATCAGACATAAGTCTGAAAATTTGATTTTAAAAAGTCAACAAGAAGTTGAAAAAGAGAAGAAAAAATTAACCACTGCTTCTTTAGTAGACCAGCGGAAATCCGCAGTGGAATTGTCCAAGCTAACCTGTATATATGTACAAATATGTATTTTCACTTCCTTTCTTCTCTCCTGTGTCTATTTCATTTATATAATTTTATCACTTTTAATGAGAAATAACAGTGAGAGAGTTTCCGAGCACATTAGGACAGCGTCAATAACTAATGCAATGCACACTGTTGCCCTCATAGCACTTGGTCGGAGTGCAAGATCCTGTCTACTTCCCACTCCCACCTTTTCTTTACTTTAATCAGATTCCTTTCCTCTCACAGAATGTATTATACCTTCCAGAAGGGACAAATTTGCAGTGAAGTAAGCAAAATCCTTAACTTCACTGCCCTAACTAAAATCATTGCTAGTACAAGGATAAGGCCGTGAATGTTACGTTGACTTTCAAGGGAAACAAATGCAGTGGAACTTTAATATTTACTTGTAATTAAAAGTAAGCTTAGGGGGCTGGCGAGATAGTTCAGCAGACTATGTCATCTGCTTTGACAAGCCTAGGCAACACCAAGAGTCGCAGTTTGATCCGCAGCACTACATGCTGCACCAGCCCCTCCCCCAGGCAGGCTGAGCTAGCCATAGCATAAATAAGTTAATGCATAAATAAATAAATAACATTTTTAAAAAGTAAGCTTGAAGAAAAAAAATGAAGGAAGTGAGAAGTCCAAATCGTTGATGGTGAAAGGAAATATCACCATAAATCTCATTCCATGTGAAGTCCATTCTCTGTTAAATTTGGAAATAGGAAAATATTAGGAAAAACTTAATTTGAAAATGGCTTAGTCTAGCAGCAGCCTGCTGCAACTCTTTTGGGAAAAGTTACACAGACTTCCAGGTTGTGAAATCAGTGACATCATCGCCTCTCCCTAGCTCTAGCAGCAACTGCATAACCTACCGCTACGCTCGGTTGAGTAATGTGTATTCACACTAAAGATGTCCTCATCTACGATGCTGCCTGTACACAGTATTGGGCACCCGTAATTCATAAGCATCTCTTCTCTAAAGATGCTCTTAACACCTACTACTCGCCTTCCCCTGATGCACCATAATAAACGCTAAAGAAACTAATCTATTCTTTTCTTCATTGTGCACAGGTTTTAGCTGGGAATCCTATGCCCCGCAAAGACCCTTGCACAGAATCACCTTCTACTGTTTCTTCTATACAACCATTACACTGATCCTTATTTAGTTTTGTCCTCTATTTTTAATTTATTAAAAATATAAAATAATATTCATTTATATTCAGTATATCATATGCGACATAAGATACTTTCTCTTTACTAAAAGATGCATGGCCAAAATATAAGAATCAGGTAGGAAACAGGTAGGAAATGTCTGGCCACAGTTTGTATGTAGATTTTTCTAACAAAACTTTTAGTAAGATATATGTTGAGAATCAAGAGCAAGGAAGCTAGCAGGATATTTAAAATGTTGTGAGTTTGGCCAGAAATGAAGCACTCGGAAGGCTATGGGCTGAGAAGGTAGAGCTGAGGTCTCCAGTGCTAATGGGGATCAGACAACCAGAAAAGGTGTTCTGAGGGTATCGCAGGAGGAGGGCATCACTGAAGGCAGATGGGCTCCATTGTTTTCAGTTTCACAATTTCAGTGGTGAAGAACGTTGCCTTGAGGGTAAGACCACAGAGCCACATGTACCAGAATGGCAGCAGTGGCCTGACCAGGTTCCAGGGTAGCACCAGCATGGAGAATTTATTCCTCGGAATCAGGATCGGTGTGCTCAGCAATCAAGGCACTCGATCCCTACAGCCAAGAGAGAAGAAAGCATGGCTACTGCTACAGCTGGTAGCAGAACACGGCAGCATCAATGTGGTGTTGCCTTAGGCACATTCAGAATTCAGGAGTTCTGAAGTTCACAAGGCTTCCACATTGATTAAAGAAGAAGGCCTGAGAGGCCAAGCAGTGTGCTGCTGAGAGGCAGTATATAAACATGAGAGTGGAAGTCTATTCAGTTGAAGTTTTGGAAAGCCAGGAACGTGAATATCTAAGGGACACAGCAAGGAAAGAGCAATGCCAGCATAAGAGAGAAGCCATGGGGGCTGCCACCGTGAATGACATAGGTCAGAGCCACGTGGAGTTCAGTTTGCCACAGATTGCTTTGCAAGTTCCACATGGAGTTTCAGGGCTTAATATTTAACCTACTGGATTTTAGACTTCTGTTTATCCCAAGGATTTGTGTTCCTTTGTTTTTCATAATTTTCTGTATGTTAATGTTTATCTTGTATCTCTTAATGTTGTCCTCCCAAAACCTTATGCAGTCCTGAGCAGAAATTTCTAGAGTTTGAGATTACTTCATGATCCAACCTGGGATTATGGGCCTTAGAATTGCTGCGTTTATGGGGTGAGTGCTACACCCAGGCTGGGATCTATAGCCTGAATGCAGCTAAAGGAGACAGACTTCCTCTCTATAGCCACTGTTGTTGCTACTTGTAAATTTGCTTGCTCTCTCACGGTGGCATGAACTGCTGCCCCCTGCTCTGTGCCACTCTGCCTTGGAGATAGCTGAGCATGGACTGAGACCGCTGTAACTGGGAGCTAAACAAACCTTTCCTTTCTTCATTCTGGGTGTCAGGTTTTTGTCCCAGCAGTGAGAGAAGCGTAACTGAGAGAGGCCTGGATATTTGGTGTAAATAAATGGAATTTTTGATGGTTCCACGTACTTGTCTGACTCATTATCTAGACAAAACCAATTTTGTGTTCAACATTTGAAATCCAGACAAATATACAAAGGAAAATGCTGAAATCTGGCTGCTCTTATTTATAATGCATTACACTCCCACAACTTTTCTGAGGGAAAGCCCAAGGGCAACTGCGGATCCTGTTTAAGTTCAAGAATCGTAGGCACTGGACATGTAACAGCACCGAGCCACCGCGTGGGCCCTGCTCCGAGTGTGCAGCATCCAATGTTCCTGAATCACAGCGGGGGACCATTGACTGTCCCCACTTCCTGAGAGGGCCAGGCCAGCAAAATCCTGATTTCCTACTCTGAAGGAGCCCACCAGACACAATAATGCCGTTCTCCACAGAAAATGCTATTTCCTATGAAGAGTCTAGGAAAGCACTGAAAATCATGGGAGTCCCAATACAATTACTTCATTCCGACCTGTACTTCTCAAAAGAGCCCTTCTGTATTTCTATAGCCATAGTCGCATTTGAGAGTCTCTTCCTCTGAGTGCTATCCACATGCTGTGACAGACAGTTTGAAGGCTAATTGCATAATTATTAGATGCTAATTGTCACACAGTTTCCTAATCCCTTAGGAGAAGAGTTTATAGTGATGTTGGTGGCAATTTTCTAATTTTGGCAATGGTCAAAAGAGAATTTACCTGTGGGGGCAAAGCCATGTCTGTTTCATCTAATTAGATAATAAGTGGAGCCTGCTGCATGACATCAAATAACTGATGTAAGAAAACCTTTCTTCCTATCTTGAGCAAAATATGAGGGCAAAAACTCTACCCGTTGTTTGACTTTTCAAAAAGTTAACTGAAATAACTCCTGGGCGAGTGCTCTTCCTGAGGCCCAGAGCAGCTACAGTTATGCTCACAGAGGAAGGCAGTGAGGCAAAACCAGAAGTCCTGCCTCCCACCAAGACAGAGTGATTCTTTACACCAACTGTGACCGGTGATTATCTGGTGAATGACTGGCCAAATATCAGCCTGCGCTCTTATATGAATCTGAAGGTTTTATAAAAACTTGCAGTACACTTAATTCTGCTTCTCTGATGCACCGAGGCTTAGAAGTTAGCAACCCTTCTAAAAAAGTAATTGCCCAGAATTATCAAAGAATGCAGGAAATCTGTGTTCTGTTCCTCCAAGACCCTGACGTGGTGAGGCTCATTGGAGAGGTTATTAATTTATTTTCTTTGCTTCTGTGCCCTCACTTGCACACAGCACCAGTGTTATCTGCACTACCAAGACCAACTCTGTTATGAAAATGTGTAAAAATCAAGAATTCCCTTTCTAACCCACTCTGATTTTTGATGTTTTTTGTTTGCTTTTGGTTTATGTGTTTGGTACAGGATGTTACTATGTAGCTCAGATTCACAGTGATCCTCCTATTTTCAACCTCCCCAGAGCTGGGATTACAGGCATGCACCACCGTGCCTGGATAGGGCTAGGGCACCAGGTAGTACTGGGGATCCAACCTTGGTCCCTGCACTTACCTAAGCAGGTGCTTGGTCTGCCAAACTACCTCGCCAGGTCCATTCTAACATTTTGCCCAGGAAGCATGACCGAGTCATGTATAAAACTCATAAAGTACTTCTTTTTTCACTATTTGTCTCTCTCATCTTTTTTTATTCTGCCACATTGCAGGCTACCACAAAGGGACTGGTGATAGCAGGTTGGCTGCCTCCTTTGCCTGCAAGGCCCAAGATGGCCACAACCTGCCAGAGAACAGAGGTCTCTAGCATCCCTGGTTGAGACTTGTTGACCTCAGAGAGAAAATTCAGGCTCCTACAGCTGGGCCACTACCGGTGTAACAGACCCTAAGGTGCTTTAGGGAAATGTGGAATAGCACGACACAGGACCGTGGTAACACTTAGGAGCTGGAGGGAAAGCCAACTGCATTAGGCTGCAAAGTGAGACCGGTCACCCCTAAGGATGCTCCTAGTAACCAGACTTGGAAATTTTGGAAAAATGAAAAAGACGAAAAGAACTGAGAGGGCAGTAGAAAGCCTGAAGGAAGAAACTGTGAAAGGTTCTCACAGCATCAGGAGGTAAAGATGAGCCATTGCTCAGTGTCACCACGTGCTTCAGCCTGCCAGCATCTGAAAGCCAGCGCAGCCCATGTCTGAGGCTGGATGCCCAAAACCAAGGAGCCGTGACTGTGTTCTGCTGGCTGGACTTAGGGAGGTTTGATACAGGAAATTAAATTAGAAGCTGAAGGTAATTGTTGAATATTTGGGGGATTCCAATTTGAGTTTATATTTAATTGCTGTGCTTTAAGCATTTATTATGCATTGAACAGTTTGAGTGGATAACTGTGTTTGCTCTGCTTTCTGCCTGCTTAGGATGAGAACACTGATTCAGGTTTACTAAGAGGTCTCTTGGTAGTCAGTCTAGTTTAAAGTCATAATCTGTGGAGTGAAAAGAAAGGGAATACTTTATTTTACCCAAGTGGCTACAGCCAAGTTTGTTACAGGTTTATAGTGAATGAGATAGAGAAAAATATGAGAAAGTCAATAGAAGAGAAATACTTCTGATAACAGAGGATTTTGTATGATAAAACTGTTTTCCTGCTGGAAAGACACTGACAAAATGGAAATGAATATATAAAATCAAATTGGCTGAAGCAATAGCAGTTGAATAATTTGCATCGCAGCAGGGTAGGTATGGGAGGACAGAAGTTGGAACCCACCCCATCAGAATGTAGGTTAAAGAACTTTGAAAGAGCCTGGACAGTGGGCTATAAAGTTAACCTCCTAGGAGTCAAGCACTGGGGCTGGCAAGAGAGCTCAGTGGATTGAAGCATCTGTTTAGGCAAGACTGTGCAAAGCTGAGGTACCACAGTTTGATCTCTAGGACCACATGCAGGGCCAGCCCTGGCTCAGGGCAGGCTGAGCTGGCCAGCGTTTAGCTGGGGGGGGGGGGCACATGCCTGTAATCCCAGGGCTGGGGAGGCTGAAAGTAGAAGGATTACCATGAGTCCAAGCTGTGTAGTGAGAACCTGTAACAACCAAATGCATTTTTGCAAAAGAAAAGTGACGTACTCTTTGTGAAGTAGATTGATCGTTTTTGTTGCTGGATGGCTGGCCTAGGGGACCATTGATAGGGAGCCATGGGGCATGTGTACTGACCAGAATTGGACAATGACCAGGATATTCTAATCAGTTGCCCTACATTGGCTCCTGGCTAAATACTGTTCCGATTAGACTCACATGGCTTCGTCCCTGTCTCCTGTTGAGCTTCCCCCGAGAGGAGGGCGATGGAGTCAACTCTACAGAGAAGCTGAGGGACAAAAGTGAGATTTTAGAGGCAGGCAGATTCTGTGGTGTTCAGATCACCAATTTCTCACTTATAGGAAGGTCCACATATGAGTCCAGCATGGGGGTGGAGTGGGGAAGGAGACCCTCCTCTGGAAAACATCAGAAAAAGTCATTCACCAAATCAGATAGGTCCTATTTCATGCTCTTGCTTTAGGACTGCTAGGTACAATCAGGCCTTTCTTCCTATGTGTACAAACACAAGGAAATGCCCACAGGGCTCCTAACTCAAGTCATTGGCTCCTGACGTGGTCCAGAGGCGTATGTGTCACAACAGACTCTAGCTGTAGTCGACATCCATCTTTTAGTGCACTTCCTGACACTGTCTTACTGATATGGGAGGCTGATAAGCTGACTGGGTTTAGACGGACTGACAACAGCTGACCACTCAGGTACCACAGTCTGTTATGCACACCGTGTCCCAGAGAGGACACCTTCGGATGTCAAGTCCCAGGATGACAGCATGAGGGACTCATGTAAGAACCCCTACAGGACTCAAGTCTTATGCCCAGAGACCTCGCTCCTAGTCAGAAGTAGAGTCCCCCTACTGACTATGTGGAAACTGGATGAAGTGTGCTCAAGCCAAGGAGATCTCTCTCCTCCACCTCTTCAGGACCCGATGTTGAGTACTTCACAGACGGGAGTACTTTTGTACTGGAAGAGGTCCAACAACCAGATTACACAATGGTGGCTTTAGACTCTGTTGTGGATGCCCCACGGCTGCCTACCAGAGCCTCGGCCCAGAGGGCAGAGCTGACAGTCTTTGCCAGGTCTCCACTGCTGGCCGACCACAAAAAGATGAACTTCTTATTGACTTCAAGTCAGCATTTTGGCATCTGAATATTTTATGCTTACTTGACACTTTTGTACGACCAAACTGTTTTCATAGGCAGCTTTCTTACTGGTATTTGACCTTCATTTTAAAATACCTACCAAAAAGTTCCTCTCTTTCTATGTTCCGCAGTCTGCGCTACCAGCATGCAGTACCTTGCAATCCCTACTAATGACAGCCATACTCCCGCAACTAGCTCCCACGAAACATCACTAGACTCCCTTTTCGGAACTGTACCCCTGCTCTGATACACTTCTTATGTTACCAGAAAGTTATGTAAAAGTTCATTTTCATAAATCAAATGTGTAATAAATACGCCAAGAGAGTTATTGGATCTATACAAGCCCCATGGTGAACTCTCTAACCTAAGCATTTGTTCTCATTCACTTCTTTGCCTTTCCAGTACATTTGTAAGTTTTCCTTTGAGACTGGGTAACATTTCCTCATCAAAACATCCTCTGTACTTCTAGTCACCCGTGTTGCTCATCAGTACATTCGTCCTTTATAGTTCTATGGCAAGACTCCAATCCCAATTATTCATTACTATAGTGGGTTGTGTCATTATTTGTTAACGTTTCCTACTTTGAATATAGTCATAAATGCTAGTTGAGGGCCAGCCAGATAGCTCAGTGGAATAAAGCACCTGCTTAGGTAGGTGAAGTGACAGGGTTTCCATCCGCAGTGTGCGCTCCTGGCCCTCCTCGCCCAGGGTAGGAGAAATGGCAACTCAGACATGGCATGATAACACTCACTTGTAATCCCAGCACTTTCAGGAGCTCCTGCTTTCAGGAGCCTGAAAACAGAGGGCTACATGATTGGCTACACGTCCAATCTGTGTAGTGAGATCCTGTACACCCTGTACTAAAATACATCAAATATATAAATAAATATTGGTTGAGAGACTCAGAATTTTCATAAATAGAAACTGATCATTGAAGAAAAAAAGAAATTTTACTCCTTCTAGTTGACACATGGGCCTCAAGAGATATGCCCCTTATACACCATAGGGGCCACCAGAGGACAGGAACATTAGAATCTAGAGGAAACCAAAAGTCGGATAGGAAAGCAAAGCAGACCACTATGATAGCCGTACGATTGGTGGCCCTGGCTGCACCACTCATCCAAGAGTCTCCTCATCCACGGACCCAAATTACTTTCCAAATAAAAAATATATATGTATATTTCTTCAAGAAATCGGGAAATTATGTGAAGGGACAGTAGTGGAAGTTCTCTGTTGGGAGACTGGCCAGCCCTAAAAGGATGTCATCTACGTTTGTATGACTCCTAGGGGAAGGCGGTATTTAGGATGCTACTGTGATGCCAGTGCCTTGGGTCTCTGCTCAGTGCCATCGCCTGAGCCAATTGTGAACAGAGCTAAACCTCAAAGAACACAACCAAGGGAAGGATCACTCTGGCCAAGGTTGCCAACCAGTGAGTGTCACGTGGTGCTTGTAGAATTCTGTTAAGTGCCTCAAGAGGGAGGCTGCCATTATGTGTGAGTGCTTCTCCACAGATTCCTAGGACGGGTAGAAGCTTTCCCTGCTCAAAAGAAAAGGTACAAGAGTTCACAAAATCACTACTAAAAGCATCATTCCAAGATACAAACTGCCTCAAACGAAGTCAGATAACGGACGTGCATTCAAGCAAGATGGCCCAGGGCCCCACCCAGATGTTATAGCTAAAGCGGTGTCTATATACAGACTGTTGACTCCAGTCCTCAAAAAATATATATGAATCAATCACTCAAAGAATTGCTGAATGTATTTTCAAGCTATCCACTTCAGATGGGATCAAATCCTGTTCATGGCCCTTCTCCAAGTCCAGCTTACTTGCATAAAAGCAAGTTTTATGGTTTTATAAATATCCAAGCCTGGATGTTTCTCTATGAAATGTTGTTCAGCCCAGCACCCGAATCAGAGGTGAATATAAGGAGATCTCTGTGAGTTAGCAGAATTGATCTAAAGCTTGCAGAACTGGGCCTTGGAAATAGCCACACACAACATCCATGATTGGGCATAATAGAAAATGCTCATTTTGGAGGATCCTCAAAAAAAAAAACAAAACACAAAAACAAAAACTAGAACTGGAAATCCCATTCAATCCAGCTGTCCCCATGCTGGGAATTTTGCCAGAACTGAAAATATCATACCATAACAATATTGGTGCACCTATGTTATAGAAGCCCAATTTGTAATAGCCAAATCTTGGAAACAACCCAAATGCCCATCATTTGAAGAATGATTGAAATAGACGTGGTGTTTTTATACAGTGGAATATTACTCAGCTCTAAAGAATGATAAGCTGGAAGACTTCATATATAAATGGATGCATATTGAACATATACTCATAAGTGAAATAAACTAGTCTACATTTGTAAATATCATATAGTATCCCTAGTATAAGAAATCTAAAGAAGGAATAAAAATAGAAAGGCATAGCACAGCTGAATGGAAATCAAAGATTTTTGGAGCAACACTAAAACTATGCTTGGAATGCATGTCACTCTGGACTTTTAGATGTGTACCCCTTCTAATGTGAACTGAGTTACTGCGATAGTCTCTCTCAAGTAAATAGTTGTTTAACCAAAAAATAAAAAAGGGTATTAACTGAGAATAAGAGACTAGGCAAAATGCCATAGGCTTGACAGGCTACAATTTTGTACATCCTTAGATTTCTAAATATCTGTGTAAAACTATATGACTGCTTTTATCACATTCTATAGAGATTTATTAGAATATCAATGATTGAAGGAAAATAGCAACGTCAAGCTAAGTCTAAGATGTTTGATATTGAGAAATGCAGTGATGTTGAGCTCAATTACTTATGTTATAGAGTAATAGTATCACAAAGCTTCTCTGCTGGAGGGTTGAGAATGTAATTTATCAGACCAAAACTTGGAGAAAAAAGGACTACAAGGATAGCCATCATTTTGGCTCTAGGCATTCAAGGTCAGTGAGGACTCAGGACATAAGAGAACCTGTGCTGTAACATCCTATAACTCTGTGGTTTCCCAAGTTTTCTGGTCAAGGGGACAATGGGACCTCAGAGGGAAGGGATAAACGAAGTATAGTGTGTCTAGGGAGAGTCCCCTGGGAAGAAAACATTCTCCCAGGCTTTCACTGAGTGCAGATGCGTCAAGCAACGGTGTGACTCATCCCAATGGCTGACACTGACAACAGTTCTACAAAGCACTGTATATGTTTCCAACGTTAATCCTGAGGAGATTTGACCTTGGAAAATACAAAATATGAAAGCTTTGTCGATAGGTCTTGCTTGAACTTGCCCTCGATCACCCAGCAGAAAAGCTTAATTATGAGGCACAAAGTGCAGAGCCAGTTTTCCAACACACTGCTCTACCATACATACTGAGTGCTTCAGACACACCAGCAGGTACGCATTCATAACCAAACAGCAGATTCAGTGTGGGACCCAGGGGATAAGCCACCCTGAGTATGCTGTGACCCCGAGGTTTTCCATCATGAAACCTGGTTTCAAATTTAGGCTGCAGAGAAGAGACAAGCTAGCCTTTTAATTAATACACTCTAATCATAAAGGGGGTGTTTTTCTGTGCACTGAATCTTGCCAGGAAAGCTATACCCACTCTCATGAGGGATTTTCTTATGGAAAAGGTGTTATAGACCCTCTTGTCTTCTTATGTGGCCCATGGAAAGGGACCAGCTGTTCCTAATCCGCCAGCCTCCTGATAGGACAGTATATAGTTCTGATATCATTGTGAATGCTGCGTTATCACAACGTACAGATGGTAATGTGAAGACCGGAAGTTTCCACCTTCGTGAACCCCTGAATGACCGGAAGGATGCCACATTGTGGGGTGGCTCTTGGTGTTCCCAGAGAAGCGGTGGCGAGAGGACAGGGAAAGTAGAGAGAAGAGACGAAAGCCGATGCTAGGTGCAGCCCCTCTTCCCCAGTTGGAGGGACGTCCTGGTGGGAATGGCACCACGTGAGCAGTAATAAGTGCAGGCCTTCGGTGATGCGCAGGCCCTCTAGGAGCCCAGGTGGAAGGGAGCTGCGTGCCTTCTCC
The DNA here is from genome assembly GCA_004027025.1 of Myocastor coypus. Classification (NCBI taxonomy): domain Eukaryota; kingdom Metazoa; phylum Chordata; class Mammalia; order Rodentia; family Myocastoridae; genus Myocastor; species Myocastor coypus. The sequence goes on from PVJA010032061.1 coordinate 21,997, forward strand.
TGCACTTGCCTCACTGACTACCGGGGCTGAGAACTCATTGGCAATTATTATCCACATTCCGTAGGTATAAAATTCTGAACCCGTTCAAGTGCACTCCGAATTCCTGATAAATCCTGGCCACTGCAATCATAGCGGCTCTAGAAGTAAGAGCAAGAGCCGTGCTCCAGGATCTGCAGGGTTCCTCCTGCGCTGATTGCCGCCTGGACGCTAGCTGTGTGCACAGGAGCTGGCTCACGCACCTGAGCGATCCTGCAATACGGGGCAGCCTCGTACCGGGGTTCCCTGTGAGGCAGGGACCCCTGCTCGGGAAGCTCCCTCTGTGCCTCCTTGCACTATGCCAGCTGGGAAGGATGAGTGCGGAGCGAGCTGTGATAATCACGCGCCTGTGCAGGGTGCCGAACCCACTCAGATGTTTCCCTTTCCTTGCGTTTGCACACAGACCACAGAGAAACTCCAGGAGGTGAAGGCAGTAGGCTGCTGACTCCCCATGGCAGGCTGTGCTGGGTACAAACCCACAGTCGACAGGACCAGGCATCCTGATGCTGGTGGAAGACTTATTGGGGCACCAAGCAGGCTGGCTGTACAGCAGAGCAACACAGCAGCACAGTAGAGGAGGGACAGGAGACCTTAGAGGATCAGTCAGGGAGGGAGGGTGACCATGGACTTGAACAGCCGAGGGACAGCCAATCGTGGCAGGGCTACGTGGCCTGTGGGAGACCTCCACTGATAACAAAGGAGAGTTCCTGTGCTTGCCCAGGTTAAGGTCAGGTCGACCTGTTCTGCAGCTTTGGCTTTGGCTCCTAATACAGTCACAGAGGAGAGGGTTTGGAGGCAGGGTGCCTGGGAAACCAAGAGGAAGAGTCTTTGAAGCAAGGTGCCGGGGAGCCTTGAATCCTGACCTATCAGGCCGCACGGGGCATCAAGCACCCGGTGGGGCTCTCAGTTCAGCCCTTCCATCTGGAGTAGCCCGTCCTCATGGGGACACCTGGCCTAGCCACGTGCGAGCTTGCTGGCCAAAACAGCAGCCTGTACGACACTCTCTCGCTGCACTGTACACACGTCAAGAAATTAAGATTTATTTTTCTGAGAAAAGTTTTCCTGGAACATAAGGGAACACATGCAATCTTTGAAGAAATGGCACAATTTGAAAAATTAAGGTGGTGGAAAAAGTAGGGCTGGGTTGGGCACAGGACAGCACTGACTCAAGACCTGACCCGGGCCTGCTCATGCGCTCAGCCATGCCTTTTCACCAATGCAGAGAAAAGTTCTTCTTCCCGTTCCCTGCTAACAGCTTGTAATGTGCCCGCACTCTCGGCCCCTGCGCTCTCCCGTGTTCTGCAGTACTGGGTGGCTCTGTGATGTCTGCAGACACAGAGCCGTCACAGAGCTGTCTTGTCCTGAGGGTAACCTAGAAGAGCAGAAGAGGAGGCTTCTGAAGGCCCGGGCAACAACTCAACACGAGACCGCGGCCCTCTGGCCCACACTGGCACGCTGGTCCCATTCCTTTACCTACGGAACATCTGATCCTCTACCGCACTGACTTCCACTTTGCCTTGCTTCTGGAAACTCCCCTTATATTTTCTCCTCCTCCTCTTCTAAGTCATTATCTGGAGGTCGATGATTAACTTCAATTTCTATTATGAATAAAGCAAGGTCCACCCAACTAGCATCCCGGGGGAGCTAAGGAGCCCTGGTCTCAAGGGTCAGGACCAAGACATCAAGGGCGCAGCGTCCCTAGCGTGCAAGGTGCTGAGCTGCCTATATTCAGAGCAGCACACATTGTCCACGAGTGCTTCCCTCATACTGACAACAGTGGTTCTCAGCTGCTGGTGGCTCTGTTTGGCGCTACCTGGTTTGAAGCTCTCCGCTGTTCCTGAGCTCAGGAAGTCCACACACCACGCAGCGTTCCCCCTGCAGGGCTCCTGGTCTGGCTCATCATAGACACCAGAGGTCCTCTCACCTGGGCCAGCTCCGACTTTCCTCAAGTCCCTGCCTCACATGAACTACTCCTGAGAGGTATTGTTGTGGCAAAGGCCATGGGTTCAGGTGGGAAGATTTGGAGGGCAGGGCCACAGAGGTCTCTCCAGGCACAACCTGTGCGCGTGCTGCTGCAAGCTTAGAAAGCCCAAACAGCGCTTTCGTCCTTGCCTGTGCTCTGTGCAATGAGCCAACAAGTGTGGATTGAGGGGCCGCCTGCTCCTGTAGAAGGCCTTAGTGCTTGCTAATTTTCAAAGGACTTTGTAACGCAGAGAACAGAAACAACTTTGTCTGTGTGTTTATTTGTTTGTGGTACTGCAGATTGAATTCAAGACCCTGCACTTGCCAGGCAAATGCTTATTCGACTGAGCTATGGCCCTGACCCTTATCCTCAATGCTGCAGTACGAGAACTCCCTCTCCATG
>PVJA010032062.1:7003-24523 GCA_004027025.1 Myocastor coypus
TTATTTATTTATTTTTATGGCTGGCTCAGCCTGCCCTGAGGGCAGGGTTGGTGTAGCATATGGTGCTGGGGATCAAACCTCGGTCCCTGCAGCCACCTAAGCTTTCCTAAGCAGGCGCTTTAGACCACTGAGCCATCCTGCCGGGCCCCCCGAAGCAGGCATTTTAGTCCACTGAGCTATTTGGCTGGCCCAGTTATTCTAATTTTCACATCAGTATCTTAAATTTTTTTTAATGTATTTGGTACAGGGTCTCACTCTACAGCTTGAACTCATAGCGATTGTCCTGTTTTCAGCCACCCCTGGGCTGGGATTACAGGTGGGCGCTGCCACGACCAGACTCATTCACCAGCTTAGTGTACCCTGGGGATGGGGCTAGCACAGTATGCAGGACTACAGATCAAACACTGGTTCCTGTGCTTGCCAAAGCAGGTGTTTAGTCCACTGAGCTATCTCCCTGGTGCTACATAATTAAATTATACTATAATATAAAGTCTACCTTGGGCTGGGAAGATAGCTCAGTGGCATAAGTGCCTGCCTGGCAAGTATAAGGTCCTGAGTTTGATCCCTGGTAACACACACACACACACACACACACACACACACACACACACACAATAAATAAAGTATCCTGTAAGTTATTTAATTTTATTGATTGGTTGATCATTTTTTGATACAAGGTCTCGCTACACAGTTCAGACACATAGTGATCCTCCTGTCTCAGCCTCCCCAGCACTGGAATTACAAGAGTGCACCACCACACATGGTTCTGGGGCCAGCTTGGTAGGTGATACCTGGGATCGAACTTGGGACCTTGACCTTGCTAGGCCGGTGCTTATGCCACAGAGCTATCTCCCCATTCCAAGTTATTTCTTTCAATGGACCTCCTGACCAAGGAAATAGCCTGGGAGGAAAATAGGCAATTAAAAGTTGAATTTGTGTGTAGTATAGATTTAGAATTGTGACTCATTCTGGGACTAAATCATCCTTCGGTAAACTCACTCTTGAGATATTGTATGCACAGAGCTGAGCAAGAAGATACTGCACCTCTAAAGTCCAGTCTCTTTGTCTTCTTCTACCTCATGTGGACGAAGTGTGAGCATCCGCAAAAGCTTTGTCCAGATATGCCTAGCTTTTTTTTCATGACCCCAGCAACAGTATTTGCATAAGCTATTTCCATCACAACCCCTCAAGCTCTACTTGGCAGCCTAGATTGGTTTGCAAAATTGACTCTTGGAGAAACCTCTCTGCCAGAAGAGTCTGTTCTGTATTGCGTTATGCCCAATAAATAATAATTAAAATTGCCAGCCATGGGCTGCTGTTTTTTTTTTTTTTTTTTTTTTTTTTTTTTTTTTTTTTTTTTGTCTTTTTGAGACAGGGTCTCGCTATGCAGTTGAGGTTGGCCTTGAGCTCACTTTTGTAGCTCAGGCTGGTCTCGAACTCGCACCAATCCTCCTGCCTCAGTCTCGTAAGTGCTGGGATTACAAGCGTGAGTCACCACACCCGTTCTGGGCTGCTGTTTATAATGACTATTAAAACATTGTAGAAAAAAAAAAATTGTAGGGGGGCAGTGAGATAGCTCAGCCGACTAAGTGCTTGCTTTGGCAAACACAGGTTGGATTCTTGGTCCTGCAAGCCCTGCTGTCCCGCCCCCATCCAGGGCTTGCTGAGCCAGTGACAGTGTCTGGGTGTGGTGGTGCACTTGTGTAATTCCGGCACTGGGGAGGCTGAAAATAGAAGGATCACTCTCAGTCTGAGCTGCGTAATGAGACCCTGTACCAAATACATTGAAACAAACCAAACCAAACACTGTTCACTGTTTTTGCTGTTAAAATGCCAAGAATTCACTTTATAGTGCTTTTTAAAAAGAATATTTATTTATTTATTTATTTTCTTGTTTCAGAACCTTTGTTGTTTATTCACTCATTTTTATGGCCGGCTCAGCCCACCCCGAGGGCAGGGCTGGCATAGCATATGGTGCCGGGGATCGAACCGTGGTCCCTGAAGCCGCCCAAGCTTTTCCAAGAAGGCGCTTTAGACCACTGAGCCATCCCGCCGGGCCCTCACTTTATAGTATTTTGCAATTCTTAAGTAAATAGAAAATTACTCTGGCATATATTTTTGTTTCCTTATTGAAAATTAATAATAAAAACATAACTGTTTATGTAGGGACTAAGGCAAGGCTTCTGACGGGGGTTCACTGTATCTCTGCTTTCTCAGACTTGGGGGAGACATTAATGGAAAAGGAAAAGAACAAAATGAGTTGAGAAGGGCCTGAGGAGGGTGAGATTGATCAGATATTAAGAAATGTCTTGAATCTGCTTTGGTGTTTTTTAGTCTGTTGTTTGTTTGTTCCATGCTATGGATCTAACCCACAGCCTTGCACAAGCTAGGCCTACACTGTTACTGAGCTACAACCCTTGACTTGAAACTGCTTTCGTATTATTTTAGAAATCAATAAAGAGAGAGGAGATAATTAGTGTGGACTTTGCAGACCCATAGGCACATGCAGGTGTATTCCTTCATATATGTGTTCCATCTTACATATGAGCATGTAAATTTTGGGGGAAAGTCAGATTATGAAGAGATGATACTACAAAGATAAGTTCTCCAATTATATGTTAAATCAGTCTTTAAGAATCTGCCCAAGGGCCCGGCAGGATGCCTCGGTGGTCTAAAGCACCTGCTTAGGAAAGCTTAGGCGGCTGCAGAGACCGCGGTTCGATCCTCGGCACCACATGCTGCGCTAACCCTGCCCTCAGGGCAGGCTGAGCCGGCCATAAAAATAAATAAATAAACAAACAAAAGTTCTGAAACAAGAAAAAAAAATAAAATTCTATTAAAAAAAAAAAAGAATGGAGACCTATTGGAGGGGTCAAAAGCATGGCAAACAACAAGCTTTTCATAAAAAGATAGGCCTGGTCATTGTCAATTTACCTTGATCATGCTTGTGGTTGCTTCTCCAGCTAACTGCCAAGTAACTATTGAAACCATTAGAGTAAGATTTGCAGAGAGAGAGGATCCTTTTCCATTTTATTTTATTATTTTTTTGTCTTTCTTTTTTGAGACAGGGTCTTGCTATGCAGTTGAGGCTGGCCTTGAATTTATTTTTGTAGCCCAGGCTGGTCTCGAACTTGCACCAATCCTCCTGCCTCAGCCTCCCGAGTGCTGGGATTACATGCGTGAGACACCACGCCTGGCTTTCCTTTTCCATTTTATTTCCTCTTAGATTACTCTACTTATTCCGGAGCAAGGATTTAGTGATGATACTATTACCAGTTACAATGGATCCTTCACTCCATGGAATATGGAAATGAGACATGGACTGCTGGCCCTTAACCAAAGGAAAGCCACCACATGTGCCATTACAATGTTAGCAGTTGGCTAAGGGTTTCTTTTGCTCAACTTATATAGAAATCACAAATAGGCAAAGTTCTTGTAGTGTTAAGAATCCTGAGATTTACATGCCAGCAGCTATCAACCTCTGAGAACTAGCAGTCCTCCTTAGGGAGCCAGGAGCTAGCCAGGCCCCAGGAAATTTTCTAGCCACCAGAGATGGTGGCTTCTGGCAGTTCTCCACCACTCTCTGTTCTCTAATGACTAATAGCCTTCACTGTTACCAGCCTCAGCTGCTGGCCCCCTTCAGTGCCAGTAGCCTTTGGCGTTATCAGCTTTTACTGTACTACCTCAATGTCCTTAGCCTGAGATAGGAATGATGAATAGGTTCAAATATGCCATCCAAATAGACATTATGTTAGGACTGAGGGTGTAGACAAGGAGGAACAGGTCTCGACAGTATGGCTCAGTGGTCTGAAGCGCCTGCTTAGGAAAGCTTAGGCAGCTTCAGCGACCGCGGTTCGATCCCCGGCACCACATGCTGCGCCAGCCCTGCCCTCAGGGCAGGCTGAGCCGGCCATAAAAATAAACAAACAGACAAAGAGGAACAGTGTACAAACTGACCTGTTAATGTTATAGGGGAATGCTGCTAATGCAGAAAGAAAAAGAAAGGCTCACCTAAGTACTGTGTCAGTTTTCTGGTCATGGGTAGAGGAGAAGGTCCTGGTAGAACTGAATGGGGAAGGCTGCAGACAGGTGGAGTCATCTAGAGATGTTGTGGGGCAGAGTCATCTGGGATGGACCCAACTACAGAAGCTGGGTGTAGCCTAAAGAAATAGCTCCCAAAGTAACCATGGTGTGCTTGATGTCGCTGTGGCCAGAGGAGTGGCATTTGAGCTAGCTGTGGAAGAAAAAAATAAAAATTGCTGTCAGGGAGTGTTGTGCCCTTGTACCTTAATACTATCATCATTAGTATTATTATTTTTCGAAATGGAAAGAGATAATAGCTTTTCCATCTGCTTCTTCAGCATGAGGACTTCTTACTAGAGCCAAGATTAGAGAAAAACATACATGGAATTTCTAGAGTCAAAGAGTCTAGAAATTAATATTTCTAGTTAACATTGATAGAGCACCTACTCTGGGCTAGCCATTGTACTAATTGTTTTATATATTTTATCACATTCTATATTAATCTTCACACCATCCTCTGAAACTAGTTCAGTTTTACTCTAATTTTACCAGTGAGGAAACAAAGATTCTTTTTCTTTTTTTCTCTTTCTTTCTTTCTTTCTTTCTTTCTTTCTTTCTTTCTTTCTTTCTTTCTATGTAGTGTAGTACAGGCTGGCCTTGAAGTCATTATGTAGCCCAGGCTGGTCTCCAACTCAAACTCTTGGAGGTCCTACTGTATGCAACTCCCCTGTGCCAGGACTGTAGGCATGTGCCACTACACTCAGCTTAAGGCTTGTAGAAGTTAGGTAATTTACCCAGACCAAAACAGCCAATAAATGGTGGACGGGGATCTAAACTCAAGTCTGGCTTTCTAAACACATGTTCTCAATCACTCGGCCAAGTGCTTCATGAGAGATGTTGACGAAAGTAGTTTCAGGCGCACAATGACATTAGTTGACACTGTTATTGATGGTTTACCACATGCTTCACTCCAGCTGAAACACTCTTTGTATATAAACTTTTTATCTTTTAAATGTCCCAGCCCAATGGACAAGTATGATTATTTGCCCCTTTTTACCAAAAGAAAAGTGCGGCATAAAGAAAGCACTGAATTTTCTAAGTTCACTGAACTAGGGGCCCGGCAGGATGGCTCAGTGGTCTAAAGCGCCTGTTTAGGAAAGCTTGGGCAGCTGCAAGGACTGTGGTTTGATCCACATCACCACATGCTGCACCAGCCCTGACCTGAGGGCAGGCTGAGCCAGCCATAAAAATAAATAAACAAACAAAAGTTCTGAAACAAGAGAAAAAAATAAAATAAAATAAATAAAATTCTTCAAAATAAATAAATAAATAAATAAATAAATTCACTGAACTGATAAATGATGGTCCTATATTGAGGGTACTATGCTTGTTTCTTCTGCACAAGGAGGCCCATATTTAGGGGCAGTTTTCTTCTTCAGAAAATTGACCCTGCAGATCTAAGGAACTTTTCAAAACCAAACAGTCGAGTTTTGGAGTCCAGCCTACAGCCAAGGGTCTTGCTCAATTCCTTCCCCAAATGCCTGTCTCCATTACCCTTTAACCTGCATCTTTGATCAAAATGATCTATGAGGAATTCATCAATGGCAAACCTCAGCCACGCCTTTAATGTCTGATAAGCCTGCTGACACACTACGCTTTTCATTTTGATCTAACAGATCGCTAATGAGAGATCATTTCCCAATAACACACTTCCAGCTTTCAACATCACTAGGAAAGCTCTTTGCTGCAAAACAATCCCTAGTTTGGTTTAATTGCCTTGGAGAAGGGGGCACAAGAGGCAGCACCAACTCCTCAGTGTTTAGATCTGATTTCCTGAGGTGTTTCATTTCAGAAGGGGCCCCTGACAACAGGCAGAGAGTGAAAACAAGTGTGGTCTGGGACAGACAGTGTTTTTCAAACAGTTGGCCAAATCTCTCTGGCAGCCGAGAAGCAGCTGAATCATCAAACTCTAGACCTCTGACTAGATGGAGGCTGTGCTGTGCTGGAGTGCATTCCAGCCTGACTGTTAAGCTCAGAGATGTGGCTGCTGCCCCAAAGCTGGCTCCCTTCCAAAAGGCTGGCCTGGGCGAACTGCTCGTCAGAGTTGCATTTGCCTCTTCTTTTTCCTGTTTTCCTCCTCGTTGTAACTTCACGTGCAGAGCATCCTTACTTCAGATGGAGTATTTGCATAAATTTGGGGGTTACCCTAGCTATCACCCACCCTCTGCAAGTGAAATCTATGAAATGAATTTCTTTGTTGGAAAGTCAAGGGCTGTGGATGTAATTCAGTGGCACAGTGACTACCTGGCAAGTGCAAGGTCCTGAGTTTGATTCCTGGTACTGGTGGGGGCAGTCTAAATTACAGAGAAGAAAGTCACTGTGGTACAGTATTTGTGGAATGGATAAGAATGGCAGACATTAAAAACTGAATGACAGAAGTTTGGACAAACCTTAAGACTCAGTTTGAATCTTGGAAGTGTAGCTACCCTTTGAAATCCTTTAACTGAAACTTTGAGGTATGGAGGAATAAAGAAGGGATCCTGAGCACAGGAATACACTTTGAAAATCAATTGACCTCTCCCATGGATACCAGAAACAAATATTTGGACTCCTTAGTTATCATGGCCCAAATGTTTGTACCCTCCGCAACTACACAAAGCAGCCTGATGCGGTGGTTGAAGGCTCTTTGGAAACCAGTCCTTCAACTCATGAACAGCACCAGTGCCATTAGGAAAGAAGCGTGACTGCCTCTTCTGCCTGAGAGGTCACAGCAATAAGGTGCTATGTATGAAGCTAAATTCAATCACCACCAGAAACTGAGGCTGCTTCTGTCTTGATCTTGGACTTCATAAACTCTAGAATTGCATGAAATAAATTTCTATTGCCTGTTAATTACACAATCTAACATATTCTGCTGTAGCAGCCTGAACAAACTAAGATTTTAAGTATAGAGAATACTAAAGTGTTTCCTGTAGCCTGTATGATTTTTTTTTTTTGTAGAACCAGGGGTTGACCTCAGGACCTTGCACTTGCCAGGCAGGAACTTGTGCCCCTGAGCTATCTCCCTGACCCCACCTGTATGATTTCTATGCCTACGAATGAGCAAAAACTATCTGGTCTTTTCCTGTTGCTACTGTTTAATGACTTTTGCCTCGAACAAGTGCAGGAAGGAGTTACTGTCTCATGGATTGACAGGGCCAAGTTGGGCACTGATGAGAACCTAGAGCTAACCAAACCTGTTCACACAAGTTTTTCATTTAGAGTGATACTGTGGAAGACAGGAGCTCTCTTCACTCACCAGTCTGGGAAAGCACAGAGGTAGAGGGAGGAGCCTGGGACTTGGAAAGAACCCTGAAATTCCACAATAGTATAACCTATTGTCTGAACTCTGATGGGAAAAGAAAGGGTCTGGATTCCCTTCCCTTTAGTTTCAGGCCTTGCCAACAGCATTCCTTGTGCATTCTGTTCTCTCTGCCCCTAGCCATGATGATGATGATAATAATATTGTGCGTGTTTATAAAACCCTAAAGACCAGACCAATCACACACATTTTTACAAATGAGAATACTGAGGTACAAGAGAATGTAAATGACTTATCCAGAGTCACATAGGAAAGTAGCTTACAACCAGGTCTACTAGGTCATCAATTCCTGGGGTCATTTTTCCTCTTACACTCCAAACCACTGAGTTTAGTTTCTTGTATTTTCAGGAGCATCAAACTCACCTGGGAAGAATTTTTTTAAATGCCCTTTTATGTACTCAGAGATACTGTAGGTCTGGAATATATATCTAGAATACGCAATCTGAACAAGGTTCCCAGGTGCTTTTGATGCAGGTAGGCTTTGGCCCATACCTGGAATGAAGGCAAATCTATAGCCCTGAACTGTTCAGAGATTTCATTTAAATTTCTAGAGATAATCTGTTTTAGAGTTTCTGTGGGCAGAAGAAAATACCAGGACTTTTCCTGAGAGGACCATGGGGCACGGAAGGTAGAGGAGAGAGGACATTAATTAGTAAAGGGTACTAGTTCTTGAACTCTTCTCTCAGAAATTCCTTTTCCATATGAAGTTGAATTCAAATGAAGTTGGATTCCTATCAAAGAAAACCTTGAAGATACCATCTCTTGAAAACTAGCCCAGGGACAGGTGGGCAATAACCAAAGAAAGAATTTGCAATCATGCCCTAAGGGTGGCTCTAGATAAATAGGATATATGTACATCGGCCTTGGGGATTCCCCTAACCCCAAGGGTCAGGGATAGAATCCAAGGCTTCCCACTTGGTATACAAATGCTCTACCACTAAGCTACAACCCTAGCCAGAGTCAGGGTCTTTAGCACAGCAGAAAAGGTGTTTTTCCTCTGAAGCTAAACTGCCTTGAAACTTCTGACTTCCTATTACTACCTATGTTACGTTGGCCAAGTCATTTAGCTTTTCCTGCTTGATTCTCCACCTCTGTACACTGAAGCTACTACTGCTGCACGTTTACTAAGGTTATGTTAAGGATTTAATGAAATAACCCATGTAAGGCACCTGCACTAGTAATCAGTGTCGAAAAGTAGTGATGATAGCAGTACTAGCACTTGTTTTTTCTTTGGTATTGAAGAAGTGAATCCTAGGCCACTATATTACTGAGATACATTCCCAGCCCCTTTTTATTTTGAGAGAGTCTCACTATGTTGCTAAGTTGCCCAGAGTGGCCTGGAATGTAAGATCCTCCTGCCTTAACCTGCAAAATTCTGGGGCTACATATGTGTGCCACTATGCCTGATTAGCAGTATTAGTCATAACTATAATTTTCCTGAGTTTTTGTTGAGCTGTAGTGAATAATAAGTATCTTGGGCTGAGAATCGGTCTTTTTTCAACAGTCTTCATGTCTCAATAAGCTATCAAGAGGCTGGGGAGATAGATCGGTAGCATAAGTGCTATCCTGGCAAGTGCAAGAACCTGAGTTTGATCTCTGGTACCATATGACAAGCTGACCCTGGAACCATGGGTGCTGTACCAACCCCAAACCGGGCATGGTGGTGCATGTCTGTAATCCTAGTGCTGGGGAGGCTGAGACAGGAGGATCACTATGAGTTGGAACTGCATAGCAAGATGCTGTATCAAAAAAAAAAAATAAAAAGCTATCTAAAACAGGGCTTGGGGGCCTGGCGGGATGGCTCAGTGGTCTAAAACACCTGCTTGGGAAAGTTTGGGCGGCTTCAGGGACCGTGGTTCGATCTCTGGCACCACATGCTGCGCCAGCCCTGCCCTCAGAGCAGGCTAAGCCAGCCATAAAAATGAGTGAATAAACAAACAAAGGTTCTGAAACAAGAAGAAGAAAAAAAAAAAAAAAAAAAAAAAAAAAAAAAAAAAAAAAAAAAAAAAAAAAAAAAAAAAAAAAAAAAACAGGGCTTGGAAGAATCGTAGATGACATTATTGTGGCATTCCACTAAGTGTCTCTCCTAAAACTATGAATTCCCATGAGGCCCTGGGTTTAAGCTCCAACACCACACAAACACACACAACACATACTGTCTTACTCTTTTCTCATTGTTGGGACAAATACCTGATACTCAAAATGAAGGAGGGAAAGGTTTATTTAGCTCACAGTTACTGGAGGTTTCAGTCCATATTTGGCTGGCCCACAGCTGAGTGGAACAGGGCAGAGAACATCCAGTTCATGGTGGCAGAACAGCAACAATGGCAACAGAGGCAATCGACCAACGAGGGTAGCAGAGCAACAGTGCCAGTCTGTCTCTGTTTAGATTATATCAGGCTCTCTGCCTTAGCCTGTCTGTCTCAGGCCACACCTGTAATTCCCAGCAGTACTCAGACCCATAATCTCATCAGCACTAAAACACATAATCAAAGTGGATCATGGATCAAATCTTAAACTCTAGAAGTCCCTGCCCCATGACTGCATGAGGCTTTGGGGGTTGAGTAGGCATAAACCATAACATTCTGTCCCTGGACTGCTAAAATCTCATACATATCCCTTAAGCCATTTTAGTCCATCTAGAAGAGTTGCCAAAGTCCCAACAATTTCAGCATTGCTGAAAAGTCAAAGTCCCAATTCTTCAAGATCCAAGGCAAATTCTCAACTATGAGCCCTTGTACAATAGAAAAGTTAAACATATCCAACATTCAAAAGCACAAGATAAACATTAGCATTCCAAAAGTTGCAAACAACAGGGGAATACAAAACACTGGTACCAACGCAAGTCCAAAATCCAGCAGGGCAAACATTAAATCCCATAGTTCCAACTGGAGCATCTGAAGCAGTCTTCACTGAGTTGTGGGTACCATGTAGCTCTGTTCCTAGGGTACTCTTGGTGGTAGTTTCCATGGCTTCTCTCTTATGCCGGCATTGCTCCCTCTTTGCATAAACTTCATTCCTGGCTTTTCCAAACTTCTGGGGTTTCCACTGAACAGGCTTCTTACACACAGCTTTACACACTTGCCCCTCAGGGACACACTGCTTGGCCTCCCAGGCCTTCTGAAATCAAGGTGGAAGCCTTCTTAACCTCAGAACTCCCGCATTTTGCATACGCCTATGTGGATGATGCCAAGGGTTGCTGCCAGCTGGAGCAGTAGCCAGGCTTCCTTCTCTCTTGACTGTAGTCCTTGAGGGCCTAGACTGCTGAGCACTCTGACTCTGATTCCGCAAAATAAATTCTCCATGCTTGCACCATTTTGGAACATGGTTTGGTCGCTGCTGCCATTCTAGTACTTGGGTCTCTGTGCCTTTCTTCTTAAGGCAAAACCTCTCTCTTTCGTAGTTCTGAGGCTGTAAAGGGTGGAGAGCTTCCACCTCTTGTGATGCCCTCAGGCCATCCTTTTGATTCTTTGGTTCCTTCCTAGCAATGAAGATCCTCTCATCTCCATATTTGCAGTCCAAAGCTTTCCTGATGTTTCCTTTCTGGCCAAACTCACATTTTAAATCATCCTGCTTGGCTCTTTGCTCTTGACTTTCAACATAAATCTGGCTAAAAGCCACCAATAACAACCATGCCATTGCCCCAATAGTTCGCTGGTTTGAAATATCTCTTGAAAGATTAATCAGTCCACCATGCTTAATCTCAGTCTTAGGCAAAGTCTCTGGGCACTACCAAAATTACAGATTTTCAGCCAATCCATAGCACAAATCATCTGGAGTCCAATGACCAACGCTGTCCTTTTTCCAAGCAGAAACCTCTTCAGCCTGGTCTTTACAGGCAGGCCTTCTGTCACTCTTCTGGTCTGAGTTCTGACCAGAATCTCCCCTAAAGAACAGCCAAGCTCTTCCAGCTCTTCACAAGTAGATGGCCTCTCCCAACCTTTCTAATCTCTGCTCTTAGGCTATTCTTTATACCCAGGCTTCAAGCCAGTCTTCTGGTCTGAGCTTTGACCAGAATATCCTGTACAGAACAGTCAGAGTTTTTCCATTGCTTTGCTTGTAGCTGACATCTCTGAACCTTTCCTATCTCTTTCCATAACCATTCCCAAAAGCTTGTAATCCACATTGTCAGGTATAGCCACAGCAATGATCCCACTTCTCTGGTACCAAATTCTGTCTTAGTTGCCATTTACTTGTTGCTGGGACAAATACCCAACACTCAAAATGAAGGAAGGAAAGGTTTATTTAGCTCACAATTTGTAGAGGTTTTAGTCCATATTTGGCTGGCCCAAGGCTGAGTGGAACAGAGCAGGGAGCATCCAGTTCATGGTGGCACAACAGCAACAAAATGATGACAGAGGCAGCCAACCAATCAGGGCAGCAGAGCAACAGCACCAGTCTGTCTCTCTGTCTCTCTTTAAATTACATCAGGCTCTCTGCCTTAGCCTATCTGTCTCAGGCCACACCTATAATTCTCAGCAGTACTCAGACCATAACTCTAGAAGTCCCTGCCCCATGACTGCATGAGGCTTTGAGAGGACAACTAGACATAAACCATCACACATACACACATACAAAAGAAAAAAGGTTAATTATGATGAAACATGGTACCTCATAGAGCAAGGAAATGTCTGATCCACAAAAATAATATTTTTCTATTCTCTTAAAAGGTATTCAATAAAGTTTAATGAAAATTTGATCTGTGCAAGTAGATAGTGGAGTATGCATTCAACACACTGTGGTACAAATCTATCGGTCCCCTTTTAATATTTTCATCTCTAAAATGTCCATGAATGATAATTTTGGATATAAAGGCACTGGGCCTCCTAAAGGGTATGGGTAGGATGCTGGGATACAGGCTTCAGTCAGCTGCACAGTATGGCATGGTTGCTGGTTGTAGAAGTTATGTCCTGGTACTGTCTTCTCAGAATTTGCTGGGGGTGTAATATTTTGGAACGCTGGCAGAGGTTCCAAGTTGGTACACTTACAGGTAACAGGTTAGATGTTTGGAGACCTTGCATGTGCATGAGATGGTATGAGAAAGAGAGAGGAGGAAGGGGGAATAAGTGACGCAGGACAGCAAGAGACAAAGAAAGGACAGACAGAAAGCAAAGATGTGAATGTATATTGTGCGAGTGGACATTGAAGATGGAAAGCAAGTAAAGAAAACTTCTGAGAAGTGATGAAGAGTAGAGGCAGGATTTGAGCAGCAAGTATAGTATCTCTCAGAAGTTTCTGGAATACATAACACCTCATAGGAAAAATGGAGTTTCATTCCAGCCCTCATCCACTCACCCACCAGCAGCTTTACCACCTACTGTTTTTACTGCTGGTCATGCTTCCGGGCACATCTGCTTCAGTGTCAAAAGCCGTGTCATGGCGTGTTACTCTGTGCATTTCTTGCTCATGAGCTCCGTGGCCAGCCGGAGAGCCATCGTGGTGCCGGCAAGCAGCCTGGATGCAGTGCAGAGGAAACACTGACATTAAGTGTATGTTGCCAATTACAGTCAGTTAATACTTTAAAAATGTAAGAAGGAAGGAATAATGGTATCAGTATTGGAAACCGAAGGCTTGTGTCTTTGATTATGTGCATATGTGTATTGAAAGAAATTCCTTGCACACAGAAATCTTTTGGTAACTGGCAGTCTTGACGAAAATGATGTAAGAAGGATAAATTAATGCCTGGCATTCAACAGGTCCAGTTACATCGTGTAAACTGCTCACAGATCAGACTGTTTATTCTCCAATGAGTGTCTGCTTGGGCAGAAGCCAAGACCTGGGAGGCTGGAGGGTGATGGTGGCTGCCGCAGCTTTGGCTACTGTGCTTCTCGGGCACCTATAGGTCTCACATTTTACCCTTGGGATTGGACAGTCCCTTTGAGAGTCATAGCATGTTGGAGTCAGAAGAGCTTTTCCATGCACTTTGCAGTCTCTGAAACACTTAAGGCTTTGCTTGTAATCCTAGTTCAGCTAAACTCTGACAAGCTTTTATATAGATATAGTCTGCTTTAATCACTTAGAAGAACTTTTTTTCATGATTTTCTTTTTACTTAGAAGATCTTTGGACAATATGTTTTCATTTTGATGATTTTACACCCAAATAGGAAATAACCATCAAATAAAAAAAAAAAAAATTCAGGATTTTTTTTGTTACTAGACTGAAAAACATCTTTCATTCTTACACTGCTGTACAATTTAGCTGGACTAAAGGCAGGGTTTGTAGAAGGTCAGGAGAGAAAAGCAGGAGTGGTGGAAATCACGCTTTTGCCTTCTAGAGACAAACTAAAGAGCAAAGAAGGATTATCTTGAGCCAAGTTCTTCAAAATACCCAATGAATCACAGGAGAAAAACATTCTCTCACAGTTGAAGTAACTGGCTTTGGTGACTCCATGGTCAACGCAATCCAGAACAAGTTATATGTACCAGTATGGCTTAGGAAAGTAACTCACCTATGTCTTATTTCTAGGATGTGCATTTCAGACATGCTGATTGTATACGTTAGGCCAGTGATGATACCCACTGGTGCTGCCTGTATACACCTAAATAAATGAATGAGGGGCTGGCAAGATATCTCAGTCACCTAGACCACCTGCTTAGGCAAGGTTAGGTGGGAGTAGGGGACCAAAGTTCGATCCCCAGCACAACATGCTGCACCAGCCCTGCCCTCAGGGCAGGCTAAGTGGTCCCTCCACCAAAAATGAGTGAGGCTTGATCTCAGAGAAATTTTTTAAACAAAATTAGGTGAAATGTGTGATAAGACCTAAGTATTTACAAATTTGATCATAAGATATAGTGAATGCTTAAATTAAAAAATTATCATAGTAAAAGACATATTGCTATTGATTCCTCTCAAAATCAGTCCCTCTCAGTTTGAACACACTTACCTTCTTGCCACTTGCTGAAGCAGCTCTCAACATCTTCTTTTATGCATGTGTTTAGTTGGCTGTCATAGCTTCCTTGGTGTTGTGAATAATTCAAGACGCTCATCTTTTATGGTCATTCTGACTTTGGGGAAGACCAGGAGACCTGCTCAGCCAGATCCAGTGAGGAAGGTACCTGGACCCTGTACACTGATACTTTTTAATGTTTTGGGTTGATTCAGGATATCAAGGTAGCGACAACCCACACAACTAAAGACATTCATGAGAGAGGACTTACAGAACTGTTTCAAGAAGTAGCTAGATGGGGCCAGGGAGACAGCTCAGTAGAATAAATGCTTGCCTGGCAAGCACAATGTCCTGAGTTCAAACCGCAGTACCACGGGAAAAAAAATAAATAAAAATAAAAGTAAGTGGCTAGATTGATAAGTGTGCAAAGCCTGTTAATGCCACATCAGTTTTCTGTTTCTTTGTTTTTCTATATTTAGGACAGTGTCTACAGGGTCTCACTATGTAGATTGGACTCATAGTGATTCTCCTGTTTTCAACCTCCAAAGTGCTGGGATTATAGGTGTGCACCACCATGCCCAGTTGTAATTGCCTTCTCAGTGTGCCCCCAGGAAGGGACTTGGCAAGGCAGACCTGGGAGCAAACTCCAGGCCACTTTGCTCTACCTAAGCAGGTGCTTTAGTCTGCTGAGCTATCTGGCCACCCCCACCACATTGCTTTTTAATGTGCTAAAAAATAAGATATGGTAATATCAATGGCTTAACAATAAAACTAACAGGATTCTAGACTTAGTTGTACCAGGAATTGGCAATACGCTATTAGAATCATACAAACAACCAGGGCTAATTTATTCCTACATCTGCTTAACATAGGAGTGCTAGATTTGAGTCATTCATCCTTGATAGATATTGAATACATGACAACCACGATACAAGACACTTTAAGGGAAAGAACCTACATATGAATTTCTGTCCTTAAGGACCTTGTTAAGTGCAGAAGGAAAAAAATTTGTTCTCAAAGAACTGAAATGTAAAGTAGATAGGCATAAGAAACAAGAAAGAGGTACAGATAAAGTTATGTAATGACCTTACAAATATCTTCAGCTTAAACCCTTTATGATTTATAGTTAAATTTCACGACAAAGCTTTTCCTTCCCAAAACAGAAACACAGTTATTTGTTAAAGTGTTTTCCTAGGGGCTGGCCAGATAGCTTGGTGGATTAAGGAGCCTGCTTAGGCAGACATAGTGGGCCAGGGGTTTGATCCCCGGCTTGCTACGCCAAACCCACCCCTGGGGTGCACTGAGAAAGCGTTTGAGCCTGGGCATGGTGGCATGCACCTGTAATCACAGTGCCTGGGAGGCTAAAAACAGGAGCATCACTACGAGTCCAATCTGTGTAGTGAGACCCAGTAGACCTGGTACTAAATATGTGAAAAAAAGCTTTTCTAACATCACCTGCTATATCAAAGGAAAAGTTAGGACATTTCAGATGAGTGTTTTGGATCATAATCACAAGGAAACAGGTCAGCAAAAGAAAAGTAAGGCTTTTAAAATTAGTTATGATTTTAAAAAATTATTTATTTTGGGCTGGTGAGATAGTTCAGTGGACTAAAGCACCTGCTTAGAGGCAAGCTTAAGCAAATGCAGGGACTGTGGTTTAATTCCTGGCGCCACATACTATGCCAGCCCTGCAGTGGTACCTATAACCCCTGAATATGGAGGATCACCATGAGTCTGAGCTACATAGTGAGTCTCTGTAAACAACCAAATATATTTAAAAAAATTATTTACTTGGTACAGGGTCCTGCTACACAGTTCACACTCATAGTATTTCTCCTTTCTCAGTCTCCTAGTGCTGGGATTATAGGCGTGTGCAACCACATCTAGTTTCAGTGGCCTGCATGGCACACTCAGGGTTCCACACCAGCATGGCATGTGGTACTGGGGATCAAACTCAGGTCCTTCTGTTTGTCAGGCAGGCGCTTAGACCTGCTACCTATCTTCCCATCCCAGGTATGACTTTTATTTTTATTTTTATTATTTTTATTTTTATTTTTATTTAAATTTTATTTATTTATTTATTTATTTAATTTTATTTATTTATTTTTTTTCTTGTTTTAGAACCTTTGTTTGTTTATTCACTCATTTCCATGGCCGGCTCAGCCCGCCCGGAGGGCAGGGCTGGCACAGCATGCGGCGCCGGGGATCGAACCGCGGTCCCGGAAGCCGCCCAAGCCCTCCCAAGCAGGCGCCCCAGACCACCGAGCCATCCCGCCGGGCCCCAATATACTCAAACATTTTAATTTCCTTTTTTGGTCTTTTTGAGACAGGGTCTCGCTACGCAGCTCAGGCTGCCCTCGAGCTCACCCCTGCAGCCCAGGCTGGTCTCGAACCCACACCAATCCCCCTGGCCCAGTCTCCCAAGTGCCGGGACTACAGGCGTGTGCCACCACACCCAGCTTCAGACATTTTAATTTCTTTCGAGACAGGATCTTGCTAAATTCCCAAGGTTACTGTAATCTCAGCATGTAGGAGGCTTAGGCAGGAGGACCGGTGTGAGTCCGAGACCAGCCCGGGCTACAAAAGAGAGCTCAAGGCCAGCCCAAACTGCCCAGCAAGACCCTGTCTCAAATAAATAAACAAACAAACAAACAAACGTAAAAAATTCCCCAAGATTTGGGGCCCGGTGGGATGGCCCAGCGGTCCAAAGCGCCCGCCTGGGCAAGCCTGTGCGGCCCCAGGGACCGCGGCCCAATCCCCGGCACCACATGCTGTGCCAGCCCCGCCCTCAGGGCAGGCCGAGCCGGCCACAAAAATGAGCGAACAAACAAATAAAATAAAAAATTTAAAAAATAAAATTCCCCAAGATTAGACTCAAATTTCAAATTTACAATCCTGCTTCAATTTCCCCAGTAGGATTGTAGGTGTGCCATAGTATCTACCCACATCCTTTGTCTTTAATCTCATAAAAATGAAGATATTTAGCTGAATGTTATGCCTGTAATCCCAGCTACTCAAAAGGCTGAAGCAGCAGGATTGCAAGTATAAGACCAGTATAATTGCTTTGTCTCAAAAGAGAAAAAGAGCTGTGGATGTAGAGCACTAGTAGAGTAGCCCTGGGTTCAGTCCCCACTATTGAGGGGAAAAGCTGCAAAAGCCAGCTTCAGCTCAAGGGCCGACCAAAAACTGGCTTTAGGTCATTGTTTCTCTGCCTTACAGGGCACCCCTGAGGCCCACCAAGAACCACAT
>PVJA010032063.1:0-24613 GCA_004027025.1 Myocastor coypus
TTTTTTTTTTTTTTTTTTTTTTTTTTTTTTTTTTTTTTTTTTTTTTTTTTTTGTTAATTGTTGCCTAACTTTCACTGTGTGGACTAACCACCAAACCTTGCTTTAATATTGTTGCTTGATCTAAAGATATTGTACCAGGTGAGAAGGAAAACATGTATCGAGATGTCTGTAAAAAGGTAAGAAGATGCAGAAGAGAACCTAAGGAACCATGAACCAGGTAAGGTCTGGAGGAGTGGACATTGCAGGTTGGTAAGCAGATGTCAGAACTAGGATTTTAGCTCATTTCTCATCTCTCAGACTCCAGCTGCCAACTACGTACCGGTCTTCTTATCTTCTTCCCTTAACTCCTACTACCAGATCTAAGGTCAGGGTCTATATTCAGCTCTTTGGAGTTTATTATTGCTAGTATTTTAACTTGCCATTTGTTATGGTTTATGTCTACTTGTCCCCCCAAAGCCTCATGAGTCAGGGGGCGGGCACTTCTAGAGTTTGAAACTTGATCATGATCCCTGGGATTATGGGTTTTAGTACTGATGGGAGTATGGGTCTCAGTACTTCTGGGATTATGGGTGTAGCCTAAGGTGGAGGCTGAGGCGGAGAGCCTGAATGTAATATAAAGAGACACAGAGAGATAGACTAGAGCCATTGCTCTCTGCTGCCCTGTTTGGTTACCTACCTCTGCCACCATTTTGTTGCTGTTCTGCTGCCATGAACTGGATGCTCTCTGTTCTGCTCCACTCAGCCTTGGGCTAGCCAAATATGGACTGAAACCTCCAGTAACTGTGAGCTAAATAAACCTTTCCTTCCTTCATTTTGAGTGTTGGGTATTTGTCCCAGCAATGAGTAAAAACTAACTAAGACACCATGGAAATACACAGCACCCTAAGTCAGCATTCACTGGGTGGCTGGTCTCTTGTTAACAGAGGGCTCTCACCTATTATCACAAAAGGGACCCCTCTTAATATTACCTAGGAGCATAGCTAATATACAATAAATGGTACATATTTAGAGCTTAGTTTGATCCATGTTAATGCACGTGTTCACTCATAAAGCTACTGCTCCAACTGAGACAGGAAACATTTTCATGACTTCCTAAAGTTTTGGCTTTGTACTCTTGCCTCCACCCATCCTTGTCCCTAGAAACCACAGTCTGTTTTGTGTCATGAAGGGTTAGATTACACTTTCTTAAAGTTTGCAGAGATAGAATTGTGCCTTGTTTACTCTTCGTTGGGAACCAAACCGTATTCCTCTGTGTTGTGTTGTGCGCAGTATGTAGGTTGTTTTATTTATTTGTTTATTTATTTATTATTTTTTGTGGTACCAGGGATTGAACTCAGGACCTTGTGCCTATAGAGGTGGCACGTGTTCTACTTAGCTATCAACTCAGCCCTAGACTGTATTGCTGTGTGTTGTGGCTACGCCATAGTTCATCTATCCATTGACCTAGCATGGGGGCTTAACTTATCAAGTTTTAAATATGCATAATGAGTCCGATAAGAAAATTCATGTAAAACAGAGAGACCTGACTTTGGGAATTAGACAACACCTAGATCATTTTTAGCTCTGTGACTCTGGTTCTGCGCCAGTGTGAGTCTCAGCTGAGTTGTTCCTCATTCTTGCTCCCTCTTCTATGAAAAGCCACGCCTACACTTCTGTTACCTTTGTCACCTGCCAATGTCCATCTCATCCTTCATCTTGCAAATTCCAGTCATGTTGGGGAAGCTTGTCATTGCAACCTCGCCCCTTTTTCTTGGTGAGATCATTCCACCTGGGCTTCGTTATGTTCTGCACTCCAGAAGAAGACTGAGAGATCATGGTGCGACCGCGACCCTGCATCCTGAGTTTTCTTCTTTCAAGCATTGAACTCTTGTAATATTTGATCTTTCGGTGCCTGAAACCAGCTGTTTCAAATACTTTACCTATTTATTTATTATTATATAATTTAAATTTATGTTTATTTTCCATGAAAGAAGAAGTCTAGTATTATTGCTCTAACATGCCTAAAAGAAAAGTATAATTTAGGGGTATCGTTGTATGTTGATATCTTCTAACTGAAACACAATAAATATTTATTTATTTATTATTATATAATTTATTATTATATAATTTATTTATTATTATAAATAATAATAATTATTTATTATTATATTTATTTATTATTATTATATTTATTTATTTATTTATTTATTTATTATTTATTTATTATTTATTATTATATATTTATTATTATATAATTTATATTTATTATTATTTATTTATTATTTATTATTTATTATTTATTTATTTATTATTATATAATTTATTTATTATTATTTATTTATTATTATATAATTTATTTATTATTTATTTATTATTATATAATTTAAATTTATGTTTATTTTCCATGAAAGAAGAAGTCTAGTATTATTGCTCTAACATGCCTAAAAGAAAAGTATAATTTCGGGGTATCGTTGTATGTTGATATCTTCTAACTGAAACACAATAAATATTCCATTGGGCATATTCAAAGTATCTTAATGTATAGGTTGTTTTTGTAGGGAAATCTCCGATATAATATTCCTGCCATGGATATGCCCCGATGTTCCCCCACCTCCAAGGGCTCATGTGCTCCTAGGTAGAGTTTTTAGAGTTGATTGAATCTAAGTTGTGATATTGGGATTAACAATGTGTGATACAAAATTAAATCCATTATTTGAAACCATCATGGCTCTGTGTGTGGCTGAATAAATTTAATTTAGACAGAAGCCTCATCCTGGGTGGGTGGCATCACCCAAAAGCCTTTACACTGATGGAATACACAGCGACAGGAAGAAGCCAGGCTTGCTGCTGCTGCCGCTGCTGCTTCCTGTCTACCCTGCCATGGGCTGTTTCTCTTCTCCCATGTCACCTTGCTTTAGAGCCAACCAACTATGAACTCTAACCTCTACAAACTCTGAGCCAAAAGAAACTCCGCTTGAATATGGAGTATTAACTTTTTGTTAGCGGTGTGAAAGGTAACCAAGGCATTTTGACTGCTGAATTACCAGAATACCCTCCAATAATATCTTTAACCTTTGTACCGTGTGTGTGATGCAAGTGCGAGGAAGTGGCTGTTGTACGAAAGCAAGGCACATGCACGAGTGGAGTGCTTGGCTCCTTACAGATTCCTTCACAGCTTCCTCTCAGACTTCTGCTGGTTATGAGGCACAAGACTTAACCCAGAGTTAACTAAGCATCAAAGAGATTTCATTGCCTCATACAGTAAACGTATCTGAGTATGTGGCTCCAGCTTTATAGCTTGAAATCTATCTGTCTCCATCTTTCAGCTCTTTGCCCCTGCACTGACCTTGTTGGCTGGCAGAGTGACACGAGCAGCTCCTGCTCAGATTTTGCCAGTTTAGCAAGTCCAGCAAAAAGAGAGCTCATCAGTCACCGAATAATTACTGACAACCTGAAATATAAAGAACACGAGGTGTTCACAATGGTAAACGAGATGGCTACTGCCCTTGCTCTGCAAGAACTGACTTTCTGGTGATATGAGCAGGACAAAAAAGAAAACAAATTAAACAATCTACGTTCCTGTCATTAATAAGAAAATGGTAACACATGATAATGCAGTACAGATTAAATGATGGTTCTATTTTTGGACACCAAGGAAGGTTTAGTTTTGAAGCAGGCAATTGAAGGAAGAAGCACAATATTGTAATAAAAATAGAATCATGGAATTATGTAGAGAAAGAGCATTACAAGGAAAGAGAACAGCAAATGCATTACAACCGGAATGGGAACTACCATAGGCTATGGTATAGGCTAAGGCGAATGTGAAGAAACGGGAATTTATGAGGTAAATACAGAGGCAGGAACTGGATTTTAATGGCTTCATGGGCCGTGGTGAGGATCTCTGATTTTACCTTGGTGGTGATGAACAATATGGGAAGAAATTCAAGAAGCATTATGCATGCTTCACTGACCATCCTGAAGGCTGTTCTTCAAGACCCGCCAACAACAAAACAGTCTTGAGACATGGCGATGAGCTCCTCTCTGAGTGAATCACTGTGGTCAGCCTGGTGCTCTCCTCTTCTTGGTTCTCTAGGCTAACCTGCTCCCAAGTACAACCCCATCTGAACCACTTGACCACAGAAACAGGGATGGGATTCATACTCACATGGCAGCGTCATTTCTAGAAGGGTCTGCGGTTTCTGGGAAGACACAAGCAATGTGCATCTCCTTTGTTAATCATGGGAGCCGGGTTGTTGCCTTCAGTGGGGAGGTTGGGAGTTCGGTTCTTCTGGCAACCATCTCTCTCAGTCAGGAGAGTTTTCTTCTACAGCGTGAGGATCAGTCTGTGAACAGAACTACTCTGAAGGAGCTCATTTAAGTTCTAAAATAGGATGATGCAAGAGCGAAATCTCTCATGAGGATGAAAATACATTTTTTTAACCATGCATATTAAGCGAGACCAGAAAGTCTTAATTTCTAGAACACAAGCATCCTTTATGTTAAATGCAAATGTGACTCAGTTAAGGACTCAGTTTTTGAGTACCTCTGAAGAACTCAAGTTCCATCAATCACTAGCATTCCTTGATGCTCATCTGAGAACGTCAGATCATGCTGCTGCCCAGAGCTGCACACAGAACACACTTTCTCTTCCTGGAAGTTGGAAGAAAATTTGCTATGCTGCCGCAGTCATGGAAGGAGGCAGCTGGGTATGAAAGGACATTCCAGAAATTGCAGGTGAGAGAAGCTCGTCCCATTATCTCAGTTCTAGGGAAAGTGATTGAGGGTTTAAATAAGTTTCGCTACTTGAATAAGTTTGAGCAGAAAGAGTTTCACTCAGAATTTCCATAGAGCAGCTGAAGTTCTATAATAGAACCTGTCTTCAGGGAAAACCTGGCTTCTAAGCTGGGAACTCTCATGAAATGAATCATTAAAAGGAAGGTCTTCTGTGGCTCCTCTGCGGCTGTGATGGAGATCAAATAAGGATGTCTGGAGTGCTTTCTTCTCCCTTAGTGAATAAAATATGTGGTGTTGGGGACAACAGAAATTTAGATTGTGAGTTTACGGGAGATTATTATTGCCGTCCTCCTCCTCCTCCTCCTCCTCCTCATCATCATCATCATCATCATCATCATCATCATCCATTTATCATCTACTTATCAGAACAGACAGGCATTGCTGTTGCCCACACTGATTGCTGGTCAGACCTAGAGGCACACTGGCCTCTGGTCTCCACCTTCTGGAATACTGAGTAGAAACCCAGGCTATGTACAAGCATGGAGAAAGGAGAGGTGTGTGCATGTTGTGGTTACGGAGGTGTCATTCGTCTGGGACGGTATGTGGGCCTTGGAGAAATAAGCAGCTGTTTGGCCCAACTACAGAAGAGAGCCGGGTAGCTGGGGAGTGTCGTCTGTGGTTTTTCTCAGATTATGGGTGATCATCATAGCTCAGCTCTGTCATGCAAACTCAAGTGCTCTCTAAGTTCTGGTGGTTCCCTACTTGGTATTTCTAGCTGAGGCTGTTCTCTGAGCAGACAGATTCAGACTCTACGTCCTGCTGCACGTCCCTGCCACAACAACCCTGACTCCAGTGGGGCCAACGCTCAAGGTGTTTCTTTTCTCCTAAATTATATTCCTTGTGCATTCCATAGTTTCGTTAATGGCTCCATCAGTCACTACCGATTAAGCTATTTAAACCTCATGCTTGGGTTTTGTCTCCTTAGTCTCTCTATAGTTCCTACCCCATTATCATGCACATTCTGAAAATTTGAATTTATTTTTTTTGACCAGAAATTGAACCCATGACTTCACACTTGCCAGGGGTATGCTGTAGCACTCCTGGACTGATTTTTATTTGTTTTAAACCTACATCCTTACTTTGCACTTGATATTTACTTATAGTAGATCACGGGCCACAGGAGACTGTATGTAAGCAGCTGTGCATGTGCAGATGCGCCCTGGGGAAGACCTATGCTTCTGCATCTTTAATTCAATTCCCCGTGCCTGGTGTGGCACCTGGGCTGTGGGAGGATAGAAGCAGCTGCTTGTCACAGGAATTGTGTGTCAAGCATCTGTGTTCTGACTCACAGTTGTTTAATGGTGCAGCCAACAGTCCTTTGCGGAGGACTTACTATTTGATGGGAATTGTGCTCACCCAATACTGAGGGCACAGAGACAAGTGAGGCGGCATCCTTGCTCTCTGTAGCTTACAGAGGACGACAGAGAACAAGCAGGATATATTGAAAAATCAAAGCCAAGATGCGCTGGTAATCTTAGCATTTATCTTTTTTAGTTTCATCATATGTATGTGTGTGTGTCATTTTATTTAGTAGCAATATTGGCGTTTTGCAGCAATCCTCTCTGTCTCTCTCCTCTTATGCTCTCTCTCTCTCTCTCTCTCTCTCTCTCTCTCTCTCCCTGTTTGTCTTTCTCTGTTTTGTTCTGTTCTGTTCTGTTCTGCTCTGCTCTGCTCTCCTCTCCTCTCCTCTCTCTCTCTCTCCTTTCCTGCCCTCTCTCCCATGTGACTTAAGTTAAAGTGCACTAAAATCTCAGGTTGCATACTTAACAACAAAGTACTTCATAGAATAAAAATATTTGCTATTAAAATGGAGTATTTTTAGAAGCGTGAATGCTGATGAGGAAAATACAAATGCCATGAGATCTGATAATTAAACCAGTCATGATAAAAATAAAACTCATCTCCCAACTCTCCATGATCGAGCGTAAATCAAGATGCAATGATTTAGAGCCCATAGCCAAGAAGCTTGTGATAAAATCTAAGACTATTGATTATACTAGGTACACTGAAAAATTGACTTACGAAATTAATTGAACACTCCAAAAAAGGAAATAAACCTCAGAGTCCTTCCCAGGAATCTCTTCTCAATCAGTGTTCTTTCAGCTCTGGAGAAGAGCTCTTACAGGTAAGTGTGTTTACTTTGGAAGCCCACTTGTTGTGTGATTGGCCATAGATCCACTTTGAAGACTTGTGCTTAGGTTAAATAAGGTGCTTGTGGCTCTTCTGAAGTATAGAAAAGGAAGGGCGTGCCTCAGCTTGCACCTGTCCATGAGCTATTATCACCACTGAAAATTTGAAGAGGTCCTCACTGAGCTTTCAAAAGGGAATTAGCCTGCAGGATGACAAAAGGACCAGAAAGAAAAGCTGTCCAATTGTTTTCAGAAAAAAAGCAGTAATGCTAAGTGCACAAGGTGCACTGGATCGGTAAGTATCAAGGCATTTCACTTGAGCACCTCATTAAAGTGACGCAAGTCTCCCTACTCCAAGCCTGATGGCATTCAGTCTCGGTAGACAATGTCTCGCCTCCTACTTTAGCCTGAAAGCTGAAGCCAGTGAGTTTAATTTTCTGTCCCTCCTGCCTCCCACCCCAAAACTTCTCTTCTGCATTTAATTCTTTCCTTTCTTCTTTGCAGCCTGAGAAGGAGCAGCCTCCTTGCCCAGCTGGGCCATTGCAATGTAGCACAGAAAAGCAAAGCTGAGGCAAGATGGGTGGTACTTCTTCGCCTTCCTCTTGGGTAGGACGGAGCAGAAGCTCTGCAGTGGGGATAAGGTCTAGGGACACTTGTTCTTTTTGTTCCTCCTTGCTTAACCCTCAGTTTTAGTTCAAAGGTTTGTGCTGTGGTCAATACGGGCCACTGTAGCTTCAGCTGTTGTGTCTGCTTGTCCGGAAGTAGGGAACAAGAAAGGAGAAAACATCCAGGGTCATATTTGAGCTTGGTCCTGTGTGCAAAGATCTGCACACAGGATCAGTGATTTATGCCTGTATCTCATTGATCACTACTTTGTCACATCAGCAGTTCCTTCTGCAAGTAAAACAAAGGGACAATAGCTTTATGACACGTTGTCGTCTCAAAGAAGTCCATGAACAAAGGGAGGAATGCAAAGGAGAGGAAGAGAAGGAGAGAAAGAGGAAAGGAGGAAAACAAAAGAAGAGAGTTCTCTTAGAAATGGAAAGGAACCAGTAACAGTCCTCCGAGGATCTGAGAATCACTACTGTGGTGTTGGAAAACACGTCCTGTATCTTCAAATACCTCTTCTTTTGAAACGGTCTACAGAGAGTAATAAGGAAAAGAGCTAAAGCTTTGGCTTCAAAGATGTGAGTCCAAATTCTGAGTTCAGTCGAAATTGGCTGTTGCTCAAATTATTTAGCATTCCCAAGCCTTAGTGTTTCCATGGATGAAGGAGAGAAACACTTATGAGCACCAGCATGGAAACTTCATACAGAGACCCCGTGGCACACAGCCAGGGTGCTCCTGTCGCAGCATCTCTGAGCTGAAGACAGCTCGCATTTCCTTCTGCCCGGCCCAGAAGCACAGATGCGTCCAGGTCTCGCCCACCATGCCCCGATGCACCATTCTGTGCTGCTCATCCACTGGCTTGCTTCGCATGTTGCCCCTTGGCTCAAACCTCAACTTTTCATTTATTTTCCAGGCTTTATTTGTGAATTAGTCCATGTTTGCGGGACATAATGGTTCCACTCACCATGTGGCATATGGACCTGTCCATCACACATCCTAATAACTTTTGTTGCCTTCCCCTTCTCTCCCTTCAACTGTTCTTCCCTTTGCCACTTATAACAACCTATATTTGTTTCATTTTTCAAAAGCCACTTTCCCCAAAAAATATAAATAAATCCACCTTACCTTTCTTCTCTCCTGCTTTCTTCATCTTCAGACTCATTTTAGATTTGTTTGAAGCAGCTGTAGTGAATGTTGGACCCTTAAACTATGCAGTCCTGACCTAGAAAGAAAATGACAGTGAAAGACAGAAAAGTGCCGTTTTTCTGAGCCTTAACAGCCCATCCAGGGACTCGTAGATGGGACTGAAGGGATCAGCTGGGACTACATTTCTGGTATGGAATAGAAGGCGAGTGGCTGATGACAGGGATGCAGGCCCCTGCTCTTGTCTTCCATCCTCTGAATAGCATTGGCAACTCTGTCACATAGGCAGAGCATTGGGGGTTGGTATTTTTAGGTCTTTCCAATTTCATTCTCTTCTTTCTTATAAGATCCTTCAGGGCAAAGAACTAACTTCCCACACCCCATAGTTTGGTTTCTGAATTATTTGTGTCAAAGAATAAGAATCTTTTCGTTTGTGGCAGCTACACAATCAACACTGAACTACTGGTCAGAGACTGTGAAAACACATCAGTAAAACTTGAGAGAAAAAGATGTGAGGCCTCCGTTTACATCTCTGGGCTAACAAGTGTTAGCTTTCTCTCCAAGAGTTGAGGCTAGACACGTGGGGGTCCACATTTTCTGCTTCCCTGGGTTGATCTTCCTGTGAAGCTGCTCCACATGTTGCCCGTAAAAGCTTCAAGAGAGACAAAGGATCAAAATGGTTTATGCTAATAGTTGCTGGAATGGTGATAGGGACCTGGGCGAGACAGATGTAGTCATAAATAACTTATGCAAAGCAACAAATGAGGGGAACATATTCTATATAAATTGATACCGTTGTTTTCAGAGAGTTTTAAACTATATTCCAGGACCCATGTTTAGGCCAAGCTCATAGAGATAAATAATGTTCAGTATCTTTATGTAGCTAACAACTATTTTTTAATTAATTAAGTTGATTGGCACACCTTAGATATACATAGTGATTACATTGATCACAGAGAATTTGTACCTTTACAAGATATAACCTGATTCTTTCCCCCCTATGCCTCCACCCTCCTTTCAACTCCTCTCCCCTCCTATTTTACAAAAGCTTTGTTTTCATTTTTTCCTTTCCCTTTCGTTTCTCCCACCTCCTCCCTAGTGCCCCTTCCCATTTGAACATCTTCTTCCTGTTTCACTGGTAGTATAATAGCATGAATTACAGTGGAGAGAAAATCCACAGAGAAGGGAAAAGTTGCAACTGTCCCTTAGACAAAGGACTACAATCTAGAACATGTAAAGAATTCAGAAAAGGGGCCCGGCGGGATGGCTCAGTGGTCTAAAGCGCCTGCTTGGGGAAGCTTGGGCGGCTTCAGGGACCAAGGTTCAATCCCCAGCACCACATGCTGGGCCAGCCCTGCCCTCCGGGTGGGCTGAGCCGGCCATAAAAATGACTGAATAAACAAACAAGGGTTCTGAAATAAGAAAAATAAATAAATAAATAAATAATTAAAAAAAAAAAAAAGAATTCAGATAAATCAGGCTTTCCAAATTTGGACCCCAGTCCAAAACTGGGCGTCTGAAATAAATAGAAACTTATCTGATGAAGAAGTAGAAATGGTAAATAAATACATAAATAAAAACATAAATAAAAACATAAAAACAACTTCACCATTACTGCTCATTCAAGACATGCAAATTAAAAGAACACTGAGATTTCATGTCACTCAAGAGAAAACGGCTATCATCAAGAAGTTAGTGAATAATAAATGCCCATGTGGCTGTAGGGAAAAAGAAACCCTTAAAAAACATAAAAACAATACAGGGAGCTGGGGAGATAGCTCCGAGGCACAAGTGTCTACTGGGCAAGTGCAAAGTCGTGAGTTTGAACCCCAGTCCCACAAAAAAAAAAAAAAAAAACACAGAAACCCTTCTCCACTGTTGGTGGGAGTACAGATGGTACAACCACTGAGGAAACCAGGGTGAAGATTCCTCAGAAAACTAAACCTTGAGCCAGCTGGTAGCTGGCTATTCCCCTTCTTGGTATGTTCCCAAAGGAGCTATAAAGGACCCACAGTAACATACACACATTGATGTTTACTGAAGCATAGTTTCTAACAGCTAAATCTTGGAAACAGCCCAAATGCCCATCACCAGATGAACTGATAAAGATGTGAAGCTTTAAAAAAATACAGTGGAGCATTATCCAGCAGGAGAGAAAGATAAGCCTTGAATGACATGGGTGCCCCTTGAGGGCAAATAAATCAGACACATACATGTGAACATTACATTGTTTCTCTTGTGTGAGAAGCTGAAAGTGTAAATAAAGACCAAAATGGGTAATGCTAGGGCTTTCATGGAAGAACGTTCTATTTGCTTCCTCTGGAGAACTTTATCAATCCTAACAACAACTTTGTAATGTCTGAGACACTCTCACATCTCCTCCCAGATGATCAAGGTCCCAGAGTCAGTGAGGAGGCTGGGAGGCGAGGCCATGCGTGCTGCTCCTGGGGTTTGTACCAATGGTTCTTATGGTCCGTAATGGGCTGTGTGGACAGGCAGCTTGTTGGTGTGTGAGAAACACAGAGAGTACCCAAAGAAGATTCTGGAGAGTATGGTTATATTATGGAATGAGAAGGCCTTTCTAAACAGGAACGAAACCCTACACTGAGAAACTTGGCTACATGACAAAAACCTACAGGTACAGTCAACTAATCCATAAATAAAATTCAAGCATAAATGCCTGACTAAGGAAAATATTTATCATCTACTCACCACACAACAGTTAATACAGCTTAGAGGCTTAGAGAAATCCTAAGAATCAATGAAAAGGAGTAAAGAATAAACAAAAGGGATTAAAAAAATAACTTAGAAGAAAGACAAATCACAGAAGAAAACAATGCAAAGGCTGATAAGAATGCACAGGATATTCCTATCACGACATTGTGTCACCAAAGCATTAAAGCAAATCAGAGCATCACAAAGAGAAATTCTGAGATATTTCCATCTTTGCAGTAGACAAATATCAAAAGTTTGGGGGAAGCAGGAATTGCACGGGGCCTAGGCGCAGGTCCCTGTTGACTCAGAGAAAAAACCTTCAGTCAGAATCTTAGGAAATGAGTGATGTGCAATGATTTAGAAATTCAAGGGATAATGACTGAGAGTATTGAAGAATTATCATGCTAATTCCATTTATCACCTGCACAGTTGGGGCCCTGGCAGTATTTCTTCACTGATGATAATGCAGATAAACCGAATGAGAAAACAGAAGCAAAACATTACAACTTAGGTATCCCCAGAAGGGGCCCTCCAGAGGCTGCCAGGAGCCCCCTGCTCTGGGTTATCATGAGATTCTTCCCTGAATATGATGTTTTTGCAGAGCAAGCATTTGCCACCAAAGATATTTTCTGTTTTCCTTTATTTGACTTGTACATGCAAGACATGTGTTCTCCAAAAGAGGAAATTAATCAGAAATTACTGAAATTCTGACACTGTGTGATAAAAGTAGAAAGCTGACACCTGATTTTCCCATCTTGAAGAACAGAATCCCTGGAGATTTTTGAAGACAGTTCAGAATAATGTATTGCTACTGGAGGCAACGGCCTTACTCTGTGTTTTCTAAGGATGCAGAAAAGCCAGGCAAGAGCAAGTGAGGGCCCCCGGCAAACTGAAAGCTGCTCCAAGCAGCTGGGCAATCCCCACGTGCTAAGGGCCCTGCACTCCCTAGATCAGTTCTCTAACTAGACTCACTTTCTGCTGACTCACTTAGATGCTCTTGGTGGAAGACCTTCAAGAAAGGAAGAATGGGGAGGACTAAGCCACAGGCCTGTGACCCTCCAGGGAGTGCTGCTGACTTTCATGGTCCCAACTCTAAAGACTTATACCAGTTTGTTCAGGTGGCTAGATAGAGCCCGCCCCTCCCCCAAGCATTTCACTGAGGTTCTCTCTGGATAACTTCCATCCTCTAACATTTTGTGCCTGAGCAATCTGTAGGAGTCTTACATGGAATACCTGTCTGGCTTTGGTTCAGTGTGGCTCGCTGCATAATCTAACAAAAACTAAACTTTCGCGGACATGTATTAACTGTTTTAGACGAGTAATTGTCATTAGGCCACTGTAGCAATGGAAAGAGCTGTTGAGTGTAGAGTTAGAAGGGTCCAGCCCACGGGATAGCTGTAGGTTTTGTCTAAATCCAGCTCTGCCCTGAACTGCTGAGATGCCACCGGAAGCTCAACTGTTCTGATATTTTTAGAGAAAGGGGTTTTAGGAGTTGACCTTTGCAATCACTCTATGCCCAAGATGCAGAAATCTGTGATTAAAATGAGATCTAACAAACTACTCGAATACCTTGAATACAACTTTTATAGCTATTAGATTAAAACACTTTTATGTTCACTATAAGATTAATGATTTATTCTATGAAGCTATTGAAACTTATCAAATTTTATCCCCAACATTTTTTTCTGTTCACATTTTGTTTTCTTATTATTGACGTCATTTCCAATTACTGGAGGCTGGTTCTAGATTCACCAACTTGGTATGTCAGGAAGATGATTTCTGGAGAGAAGAAAACAGATAAAGTGAGGAAAGAAAAGGGAAAATAGCTAGTTCCTTTGTATGAACTAAGATGTATGAGATGAAGCTTACTCAGAGTCTGAAGTGAGTCCTTCATTTCCACAACTGAAGACTCATTCTAGCCAGCCTTGTCTTGTAACCCTGCTATTCCCAGCTATATCTTCCACACCTGAACCCCCAGAGCAAGAGCACTTGAGAGGCATTCACAGGCTCTTAGGGGCTTTGGACCAGAAGTTGCATCTTTCATTCTGTTCCTAGTGCACTGACCAAAAGTACTCAAGACTCTACCCACTGCAAAGGTCAAAAATAGAGCTGGGACCGATAGTGTACAAATCCACATGGAAGGACATCTCCATTCATTTCTCCTTCCGTACCCTTCCTTCCCCTTCCCTTCCCCTTCCCTTCCCTTCCCTTCCCTTCCCTTCCCCTCCCCTCCCCTCCCCTCCTCTCCCTTCCCTTCCCCTCCCTTCCCTTCCCTTTCCTTTCTCTGCTTCTCTTCATCTCCTTTCCTGCTCTATAACATTGAAATACTCTCCAATAACTCATGAATCCACTTATGTCTTAGTTATTTTTCTCTCATTGCTAGGACAAATACCCAACACCCAGAATGAAGGAAGGAAGGAAAGTGAGTTCCATGTATTTTGACCATAATCCCTGGACACTCAGACTTCTGTTCACACACCACAAAGCCAGGCTTGCTGGGCACTGCAGTGAACAGATGGCTTTGTCTCATTCATTTGTCTGCATAACTAAGCTTATTTACTAGGTCTGGTTCTTGTGCTTTGTTTCTTCATTTGTAAAATAGACTAGGGAAATAATGAAAAGAAAATCCTCTGTAAAGTTCTTGGCATTAGTGGCATCTTTTCCTGCATCTTTGAAATAGACTCTACCAGTGAGGGATCCTTCCCTTTCCCCATTCTGTGTCTACAGCTGTCCTCTGCCTGCGCTTTTGCAACTCCAGAAGAAATGTCTCCACCCTCTGAGGGCCCAACACCACCACTGTGCCCTGCCTTCTTCCCTCTGGGCTTTGTCAGGAACACATGCAAAATTTTATACTTTCTCTTGGCATCTCCGTAAACTACCTGCTGGATCCTTCCTGTCATCAGGCAAACCTGTTGCAGGGCCACTTGGATTTCCTTCTGGCTGTCTTCCTGAGATGTACATGCTTTGTTGGGAGGTGATTGTGATTTCTGCATAGACTTTTCAAATGATAAGTTGAGCTATTTTTTATTTTTTTGAGCCCAAAATTTTCAAAGGTTTTGGAAATCTCTTATTTCCTGTATTAATTCCCTTTCTGCTTGAAAAATCTAGGTTGATTTCCATCTTCCTGTCCAAATCCAACTGACACACATGCCAGACTTGTTCTTTGCAGTTTTTCTCTGTCTCACCTTTTTCTTGGATTATTATGTTGAGAATAAATGAGTGAGAACCGCTAATTATTATTATTATTATTATTATTATTATTTATGCGTAAGAGCACTGCAGTGGCTGAACTTTTGTGTTCCTCTGATAGATTTTTCAGCCAAGTCCATTAAGGATGAGATAGAATTCTAGGTATTGTAAGAGACAAAGTTGAATTTTGGTCTTATCATTGAAGACCCTGTGAGGAAAATAAGGAACAAGATGAAAATATAGCATAAGATAGAAAGTGCCGTCATTCTGCACATATTAAAATTATAGGCCAGCAAGAAAAAAAAAAGCTTAATTACAGTGCATGAAACGCATAGCTAGATTGGTGAGATGAGCTTTAGGAAGCTTAGATTCAATAGCCTCCAACATTACAAGCTTCACTGGTGGCCCACTGCGATTGAGAAGCATAACGAGAGCTGTGTGAAATGCTTCGACCACGGGGAAGGTGCAGAGACACGCACACAGAACAAAGGGAGAAATAGCACCACAAATGCCTTCTTAATTCCATCCCAATTGTCTTGACATTTTGGAAACGAGGACAGGACTTAGCGTAGAAATGGCAGCTAACATTTTTCAGATTCCCGCCAGCTGCTAGGCTCCCTGCACAGATTAGCTTACTCCCAGCCCATCTCCCAGGGAAAGTGTTTTGCCATCGCTTCTACAAAGGAATGGGAGCTTTTCAGAGAGGAGCCGACTCCGTAGGTCGCTCAGTGAGCGTGCAGTGCGGTGGGCACTCGGGCTAGGTTTGGCTGGTTACACAGTTACAAGTTGCTTATTTTTTCTCTACACACAAGCCTGGGTTGCTTAAAAGTGAAAAATACAAAAGGAGCAAAGTAAAAATGATGGCAAAGCAATGGGTGAGTCAAATACAGATGAAGCCCCAAGAAAATGCGTCTCCTACTGTCAAGCAGTTAATCTACTTTTCAGTGATCCTTCTTGGGACCAGCAAAGCAAATACTCCGTAGCACTGCATTCAGACACACGATCTTCAATCTGAATCACTTTAGTAGTGGAAATAAAGCAGTAAAGTAACAAAGGGAATTTTTTTGCTTTTGTTTTTTGATTATTAACATTCCTTAACTTAAGCTCTCCTGGAGGAGGTAGGTTTTATCTAAATTTATACAAATGTGTGGCTTATCTTCTCCCTAAAATGCTGCAGTACCGATGTGATCACACACATACACATATAAGCATACATATGCACGTATAATATATGTATACATGTACACACAACATGCATGTTTGTGCATTTCCTAAAACACCTCCAAGTCACTCACAGAAACAAGCCAACATGACCCATTTCTTCAGAGACTACAATATATTTTCCTTCCAGAACTACTGAAAATCTTTTCTTTAAAACTCCCTATCGACAGAGAGCTAAATCTCTCCAGACAGGCTAAGGAGGATTAGAGTGTACTCCTTTGGTTAGCAGCCTAGCAGAGTCAAAGGAAGATAAAGAGATTTCCCCACACGGTTCAGATGCAAAAGCAGCCAGAATGAATGGCTGAGGAAAGGATAACACCTGACCTGGGACACCTCCAGCCCAGTTGCCAGAGGAGCTGCTTTGGCAGGGAGCCGCCTCCTTTCTCAGAGCTTGCTGGGATAAGTTCTGTGCCCTTTCAGAATAGATTTGAATGGTGAATTACCCAGCCTGAAGATGGAAAAAGAGTAGGGGAGCTTTTATTCTCCGAGGCAGCATCCCTATTTATAAACGGTAATGAAATTGACACAGGTAAACTGATTATGCTAAGTGTTCTGGGAACACACACTCTCCGCAGAGCGCTTCCTCTGCATGCCCTTTCGGGTTTATACAGAACGTCGTGATTGCTGGGGCTTGGAAGCTAAAGTCCCAATCGGGGAACCATTTATTAACCTTTAATAAGCTGCAGAGCTCTTTGTACCTCCGCCTGAAATATGAAGTATTCGCTTTCTTAGCAAATTGTTCTGAGATTTCTTGTTGAAAGGATAAATATGTAGTCATTACGAAGACTTTTAAGCAACATTTCCACAAAGAATTCCAACTGAAATCCCAATTGACAGAAACTGTGTATTTATTTTTTAATCAAGTAGAAATTAACTGCTTTGAAGTAACGAGGAATGAAATACGCTTTGAGAGATACTTTCTAATAAAAGCTGAGATGAAGCCACCTGAACACAGTGACATCCAAGAAAAGCCACGTTCAGCTGTGGATCCAAAGGTGGGGGCACCACAAGGCTGGCCTCGGGGAGCCCCGCGTGTGGCTCACTGCACACAGGAGGTGGCCGATACTAGAGGGGCCCCCACGGCCCACACCCCGGCAAGTACACAGTCATCAGTGACAGAGCACGTTGGCCAGCTTTTGGGGCCCAGATCAAGGGACCCTGTACCCCAAGAATCTGTGCAATCATTACGAGACCACTATAATGTCAAAGCAGTAGATGAGAGCTCCATTATGCCCTAGAAACCTTCTTTAATTCGCTAAGTTTAATTTTAACTGACATGCTACATGTACTTATCTTGTACACCATAATTCTTTTGAAATATAAACATTAGAATGGTTAATTAGTGTACAAGTCCTCTGACATGCTTACCATTGTTATTGATGAAAAAGATGTACTTACAGTGATTATCAACAGTGTATCTTCCACCGCCTCCTCCTCCTCCTCCTCCTCCTCCTCCTCCTCCTCCTTCTTCCCTCCTTCTTCTCCCCTTCGCCTTTTTCTTCTTCTTTTTCTTCCTCTTTTAGAGGTTTAACCTATAGCTTTTAGTCTTTTTTTTGCCATACTGGGAATTGAACTCAGAACCCTGCGCTTGCCAGGCAAGTGCTTATTCTACTGAGCTATCTCCCTGTCCTACCCATAGCTTTTACACTGAGCTACATCATCAATACAATGCTTGAAGAGTTGCTAAATGGCCCATGGAGGGCTCAAACTTTTGATCCTCCTGCCTCAGCCTCCCCAACTGCTGGGGTTATAGGCCTGTACCATTATGTCTGGCCAACAACAGAAATTTATTACTACTACTACCACTAGCTATAGTCATAATTTTGTAGAGTATGTCTAAACTCATTCCTCATAATAACTGTATTTTTTATCCTCTGACAACACCTCTTCAATCTGTTCTGGATACATACGCATACCTGGTAGCTACCATTTTCTGTACCTGAATTCAACTTGTTAGAATCCATATGTAAATGAGAAATACAGTTGTAGACAAATGATTTTTTTGTTTGTTTGTTTCAAGTAATAGAAAAATTCTTGGAAAAAATAATTCAAATTATCCAGGAATATTGAATAAATGTCTCTTCAGTTTAGTATGTGTGTGCTCAGGAGAGATCAAGAACAGATCTCTGTGTGATCTTTGGCCCAAATTTGTTGAACTTAAATTAGGTTCTTTAAAATCCCTTTGTTCTTTTACTGACTTCAACTTTTATAGTATTCCTACAAGTGCTTTTCTAAATACAGCTCTAGCTCCTGTTCTCAAACTCTTTGTTCCATCCCTTAGTAATTCTGCAATGCACTAATAATCTAGTGATAAAATGGAAGTGCTAGATTAAAGAAATGTTTATAACAGTCCACTCATTGTGGAAACACTGGCAAATCCTATAAGCTATTTTGAACTTCTTAAAATGTACTTAGTACAGGGTCTATAGGGACTCATTAAGTAGATTAGACTCATAGTGACTCTGCTGTTTTCAGCCTCCGGAGCACTGGGATTACAAGCATGCCACCATGCCAAGTTGCAATCTCTGTCTCAATGTACTCCAGGGGTGGGGCTGATGCAATCTGTGGGGCTGGGGGATTGAACCCTGGTCCCTGCACTCTGCCTAAGCAGGCATGTGCATCTGCTAAACTATCTGCCTGCTTCCTACTATTATGAATTTCTATGAAACCTCCTAATCATTATGCTGATTTATATTCCTGTCAACAGTGTACAGGGTTTCCTTCCTCAGCACTCTCACCAACGCTTGATAGATTCTCCCTCTTTGACAGCAACCATTTTAACATCTGTGAGGTAACATCTTACTCTTTAATTTTCACTTCTTTCATGATTAGTGGTGTCAATTTTTCATAAAACTTCAGGTCATTGGTATGCTGTTCATTGGAGGGAGTCAAGAGACGTCCGTGCAAGATTCTAGAAATCTTGATTCCAGTTTTTCCTGGCCTAGAGGAAGACACAACACACTGAGCAATCAAGAAAACTGAAGACACCAGATTTACAATCAGATTCTTCGGTTACACAAAATTGAAACTAAGAAAACCTATCAACTTAAGTGGGAAAGATGCACACTATTTATATAATACAAATATTAAGATATAAAAATATTGAAATACTATATTGTGTAAGCATAAAAATGTAATTATATTATAGACCTACATATTAAGCTGATTATATATTTGGATCAAGTCATATGAAATTTGTGCTTTATGCCTTATATAGCATATTATTTTATATGCCTTGTATACAACCTGTACAATAAATAAATGCGATAAATGTAATAAATATGTAAACATCTTTTCTTGGCAATTCAGTGTAAACTAATTATACGATAGCCTGGAGTTCACCCGTTTAGAATGTCCTCGTTTATTTAAATCATATATTTCCTTTGAATGCCAGCATAACTTTGCTTGATGACCCTGAATCACTTCTGAGTGTTATCAGCATGCCTTCTCCTGTGGCATTACTAGATTAACGAACACCCGAAGGGCGGTACCAAGGTCACAGGAGAATGACGCTGAAGTCAGGGAGCTGCGCATCAAGGCCGATGGGAGGAAGAACGCATTCTCTGCCACCTCTACATCTGCTCTTTTCCTCCTGTATAAAATAATGGCTAGAATTTCACTGCTGTGCGATCACTCCACATTCAAGTGCGGATAGGTAGAGTACTCAATAAATATAGGTTTTTTGCTCTTTTTTTTTTCTTTTATCATGGTTCTTGCACACAGAGTGCTCAATAAATACGTTCTGCCAAATCAAATTTTATGTTTTCCTTCAAATTCTTTTATCATTCTCCATCTTCAATCTTAGAAACATTCCTTTAATTTTGTCACCCAGATGCTGCCAGATCATAAAAGTGATTTTACATTATTTATCTACACCTCTGGGTCCTCCAAGAAGCATAAGTAGACACTGCCTTGTGTTTTGCCGGCAGCGTTCTCTGCTTGCCAACGCAGAGCAGTCCAGGAGCTGCAGAAGTCAGTGAAGCCCTCTTTTCTGGTGACTCATCAGCACTGAGGCAGGAGAAGTGGACACCAGACTGTGACACGAGCTTTTCAAACAAGTAAGAAACAAGCCTTGGAGTCTCTCCTTGTGCAACAAAGCAAGGAATAGGGGATCGTGG
Source organism: Myocastor coypus (assembly GCA_004027025.1). Taxonomy (NCBI): domain Eukaryota; kingdom Metazoa; phylum Chordata; class Mammalia; order Rodentia; family Myocastoridae; genus Myocastor; species Myocastor coypus. The sequence goes on from PVJA010032063.1 coordinate 19,898, forward strand.
GCATTTATCTGCAGGAAGCAGCCCGGATGAAAACTTCCCTTGTGAATTTCCAGGTAGCACTTGAAGCCATGAGCTGTTTGGTCTGAATCCTGTTCTTCATCCCCCAGGTCCCCTCTTGAATGTGTGACTGAGGCTCATTTCCCTACCAGCTCTGCTTTGTCTACTTCTCTACATTATTGCAAGGTGAGTTTATTAAAGTCACCTTCAAATGCCTCATGGCTCTGTACCACCCTCTTCATCTTTGAATCTTGAAGAACTACTGAATGAGCACGAGTGAACCTCAGTAGCGATGCCTTCAAATCTACCTTCTGCCTGGATGTACTTTGTAACATGGACTTCCAGAGCCTCTGTCTCTCTCTCTTTTTGCATTGGCCTCCTACATGTGTTTTTCACCCAACAGCCTTTGGGATAGCATTTACAATACACAAGAAGGCTTCCTGTTGTACTGTGAATAAATAGAAATGCAAGCTCCCTAACACAGGCTCAAGGGCCCTGTGTGATTAGATCCCTGCCTCCCTCTCTGTCTGGCCTCGTTTCCCACCTTTGCTAAAAGGCGCCAAATGAGAGCTAAGTGAGGGCTTTGGGCCTTGTTGTTCTGTCTTAGAGCCTTCTCTGCATACATTTGGAGTTACTCCTGTCTCTGATAATTCATAGAGCTGTTCAGAGCTTTCTCTGAACACCTCTACTAACTGCTTTGCTCAGCAGCATCCTGCTTGAGGCTACTTTTTCATTATTGTCTGTTTTCTGGCATGAATTAATGAATTACATATTGATATGATCTGTGTGCCCACCTAGCGCAGAAACTCTATGCAACTTCATCAGCAAGGTTTGAAATAATTGGCAGGTGTTCAATAAATGTTTTTTGCACAAATGAAACACAGGTAAAGCTTACTTGTTCCTAGTAGAGCCTTGGGTACACAATACCTATATGGGGAATGAATTATTTAAAATGTATGTGATTTTGAAGGTAGAATGGTGTTCTACTAGGGCACAGCAGGTTGGATGCTAGCAAGAAGGAGAGGCATCAGCAATGACTTTGTTACTGTTTACTTATTTTTTGGAATTCAATAATGGTTGTAGTGTTGCATGATGTTGTCTTCAGATTAGTTGTTCAGATCACCAGATATAAGCATGCAAAGTGGAACAGTAAAAAATGTTATAAGAACTTTAAGAGGACCAGAAAAAAGAATCTAAGCATTGACTGCTCCCACTGTAGACCATCAGAAGTCAGCAGTGCAGTTATTCAAACCATCCCACATATATCCATGAATATCCTTCTCCCCCTTCCCTCTGTCTCCCGTCCTTTTCCTCCTCTTAGTTTTTCTTTCTCTTTGAATGGATTATTTGGTTCTTACAGTGCCTCTTGCGCCTTTCAGATTCCACTTACTTTTTCGGGTTCTCACACTCACAAGACAGCGTGATGTTTTCACACCTGACTTGCTTCACTTATGGGTGTGGCCTTCGCTTGCACCCATTGTACCTATAACAGTCTTGAGGTTATGTTTTTTCTAGTTGAATAATACTCCATTGTGTAAAAATACCACATTTTTTTTTTATCCATTCCTCAGTTGATGGTCATTTGTGTTGTTTTCAAGATTTAGCTCTGACAAGAGTGGGCGTGGTGGTGCATGCCTGTAATCTCAGCATTTGGGAGGCTGAAAACAGGAAAACCACTATGAGTCCCATCTATGTAGTGAGACTCTGTAGACCCTGTCCTAAATAAACTTTTGAGGGGAGGAAAGGCCTACAGGGTGTTTAGGGTCTCACTACTAGATCAGACTCGTAGTGATCCACCTGTTTACAGCCTCTCAAGAGTTGGGATTACAGGTGCTCGCCACCATGCCCAGTCTAAAAAAAGATTTAGCTGTGATAAATCACACTGTTATAAACATGAGCACACATATATCAGTGTGGCATGATGTTTTTAGTTCTTCTAGAAAAATATCTGGGAGGGCAATAGCTGCATTGAATAGGACCTCCCAATCCATTCATTCTTTTGGGAACTGATGTCTACCTAGGCTCTGCTGAATTCTACAGGCACTTGCCTTTATATTCTTAGAAGCTGACCAGCCCTGATACATGGAGGAAGCCTAGTTGCAGAGCCTGTATTTACACCCATGTTACAGCCAGCTACTGAGCTCAGAACCTCTGCTGGAACTGGCTGTCTTGCTGCTGCTAGAACCAGTAGCTGGGGTTATCTTCAGTGCCAAAGGAAGTCAGATGGCGGCACTCAGACCTACCTGCTTGCTCTGTGTAGATATTCCAGGGATTTAACATCCATGGCATTTCTGGGCACTGCAACCCTCAGAAAATTGGTTCCTACCATCCAAGAAGGAATACATTTTAATGGGTTGTGCGCCTGTGAACAACATTTCCTCTTTGGGGCCACATTCTAAAGCTTGTTAGCCCCAAGTAGCAGGTGAGTAGGCGGAGCCTCCTCTGCTAATTTGCATTTCTGGAAGGCAGCCCTGACCTAGAGCGCTTCCTGGTGTGCAGTCTGTGAAGAAGTGGGAATTTAAGACTGGTGCCTTCAGTGCCTCCGTAGCATTAGCTGCGCGTCAGCCTGAGACAGGGAAAAAAGCGGTAGGGAGCTAGAGATGAGAAAGAAATTTGACCTGGCCTCCTGCTATCTCTGGAAACCAAATGTATTTGTTTCCTTTAAAAAAAAAAAAAAAAAAAAAAAAACTGTCTCCTGAGTCCGTGGTAGAGTGCTCAAAGTAGCCTTTATGGAAGTGCAGGGAGTTGTCTTTAGTCCTGGCCAAAGGACTGCAGTTCTCTGTGCCCCAGATCAAAGACTGGAAAGCCACCAGAGGGGGTGGGGCCAGGCAGCCACGGGGGCGGGAGGAGGCCTTTCAGACTTTAAAAGACATTAAAGTAGCACTGCCTAGAGATTTGAAGTATTTAAGGGACCTCTCTGCTGGCTCCTTTAAGTCACAGACAGTGTCAGGTGTAGCACTCCCAACAAAAGCCTTCCATGGCAAGGGCCTAGTCTCCCTCCCTCACCACTCCTGGGAAGTCTGAGGCAGAAATAAGCTCAAGTGAAAGTGAAAGATTACAGACAAGAGTTGGCCCTTTCAAAAACGTGAATGATACCAAAATATGTTTCCACCGCCGCCGGTGAACCCAACTAGGTTCTGGTTATGGCTCCAAACAGCCCTGAATTCGGAGTTAGAGGTTGGTGGAAAAGTGTGCAAAAGTGTACTTCTTACAAACCGGCAACTTTTCCACAGTCGACAAAACTAGCAGCAGAGGCGTACTGTCTGCTCGTTTGCGGAATATTGGCCCTTGCTGAAGAAGTTTACACTGTGAATGAGGAACCGCAGAGATGTGCTATGGTGAAATCTTTTTTTTTTTTTTTTTTTTAATTTACAAAACCCTAAAGTTGCTATTTAAAAAATAACCATGATGTGCCCAAATGAAACATGGGAAGGAAAGCTTAGGGCACATTCTTTGGGAGCGTCCGTTCACAATGAGCTTATTAACTGAAAATGTGTGCCAGTGTCGCTTGAAAAGAGAATTCATAGGCTATGTGTACTCCGCACTGGGGAGGTGCAGGAGACTAAGGAGCAGAAAAGCTGACACTTCTGGAGGATTCTTCAAAAGGAAGGTGCCTTGTGTGCTGCCAGTCACACCAGCCCTGTTTGCTGGTGATTCTGAAGATGTGGATGGATGCCCGTTGTCCTTTGGTGTATGTTTGACTTTTCATATGTCAGCTTTTGGCTTTCCTGAAAGTTGGCTCACACTGTCAAAACCACTGAAATATACGTAAACTATTATGCTGTAGATCAAAATAAAATTTTTACTGAGATTTCTTCCACTGTGTCTGAAGAAAAAAAAAAAAGTGTGAGATCCCTCCAGTTCCCGGAGAGAGCAGGAAGCTTCACTCCAGCAGGATAATTGCTTTGGCTCCATGTTCTTTGTTCATTAAGTATTTATTGTGTTTCTGCTCTGTGCCCGAGTGCAGCGTGAAGCAAAATTTAAATTCCCCTTGCGGAGTCCGTAGTCTCCTTGCAGAATGGCTCATGGGGGTCAGCAGTGGAGAGTGACCCGCTGCAACATCACTGCACCCTGTCCTGCGTGCCCGTGACATGGGATATCTGTGCAGAGCAGGGCCTAAAGGGAAGAAGTTCTGTTTCTTTCTCTTTGTTTCAATTCTGACCTTTGAAGACCAGCTTTTTCCCTGGCACGAGCAAGTATCAGGATGAGCTGCCTCTTCAGGAGCACCCGCTCTTGGCATCAGGATGCTGCTGGGGGGGAGGGGGCGCTACACCTCAGTACTTGGTGACCAGAGCACAGATGCCTGCATTAGAGATGTAAATTTTCATAGGTTTTCAGAGGCAACTGCTAGGTGCTTTTCTTTCTTTCTTTCTTTCTTTCTTTCTTTCTTTCTTCCTTCCTTCCTTCCTTCCTTTCTTCCTTCCTTTCTTTCTTTCTTTCTGTCTCTCTGTCTCTCTTTCTCTCTTTCTCTGTATTTAGTACAGGGTCTGCAGGGTCTCACTATGTAGATTGGACTCCTAGTGATCCTCCTGTTTTCAGCCTCCCAAGTGCTGGCATTATAGGTGCATGTCACCACGCCCAGTCTCCATTGCTGTCTCAGAGCATCCCAAGGGCAGGGCCCGCATAGCACATCTTCTCTTTCTTCTTCTTCTTCTTCTTCTTCTTCTTCTTCTTCTTCTTCTTCTTCTTCTTCTTCTTCTTCTTCTTCTTCTTCTTCTT
>PVJA010032064.1:0-24423 GCA_004027025.1 Myocastor coypus
GACACCTCTGAGTTATAGGATATTACAGCACAGGTTCTCTTATATCCTGGGTCTTTATTGACCTTGAAGGGCTAGGGCCAAAATATTGGCTATCCTTATAGCCCTTCTTTTTCTCCAATTTTCAGTCTGTTAACTTACATTCTTAACCTTCCAGCAGAAAAGCTTTGTGATACTATTACTCTATAACATAGGTACTGGGCTTATCATCACTGGCTTTCTGAGTATCAAGCATTTATTCTTAATTAAAAGTTTAAATTTTTTTATCTGTTTAATTATTTGGTACAAGTTCTTGTTATGCAGCTCAGTGTCATATTGAGCCTCCTATCTCAGTCTCTCTAGTGCTGGGCTAACAGGTGTGCACCACTATGCCTGGTTTTGGTGGCCAGCTTGATGTGGGGCCAGCATGGCGTGTGGTATCAAGGATTGAACCTGGGTCCTTGTGCTTTCCAGGCAGGGGCTTAGACTGCCAAGCTATCTCCTAGGTGCTAAGCATTTATTGTTAAAGATGAGGAAACTGAGGCCAAGAAAATTAGGATTAAGATTTCACAACTCATAGGTAAAGAGTTGGGCTTTCTCCCCATTGATCTTAATCCAGATCCCATGTTTGTTGCACCATATTGTTTCATTAATGCCTAAAGAGCACCACTGGAGCCGAGACTCAGAAAATCAGTGCTATTTTTTTTTTTTTGTTATGTGATCTTGGGGAAGTCTCCTCACTCTCTCAGAACTTTGATTTTTGCACTTGTAAAACAAAAGTGTGAAGGCAAAAGTACACTCCCAGGGGGAGGTGGATGGTGCATTGAGACCTTCCTCTGTTGAGAATTAGTCCATGGTATAAGTCACTGTCGAGGGTATGCATACTGTGCTTATGCATAGCATGAGGGATACCATAATTGAGATCATGGCTGATACCCCATACTCAAAGGGGGTAGTCTCTCAGTAGTCTTTCTAGCGCTGTGCTTATAGGACATTACATGTAATGCAAACCTAATGTGGCTTAACATGTTTTATTTAAAGCAATATCCAAGAAGTAATCAATTTTCAAGAAATAGAGTCAAAAAATTTATTGTCTCAATATTACCGAGTTCCAGAGAAACTTAGAATATTTAAAGGACTAGGAAAAACTTTCACATGGTTCATTCTGCTTGAAACTTTCTTTCTGTCCATCTTGTTGGCCTTTCCATCTCTCATTTACTCAACAGATCTCAAAATAAATGCCATTTCCTTTGGGAAATCTTTCTGGATTCACTTTCTAGTCTATTTTAGGTCCTCCAATATGGACTTTCAAACCCCATTGGATCATGGCACTTCTTTTGTGGGAAAAATACAAACACATACTTAATTGAATATTTTGATAGTGAAGTCCCTAATGTGTTGAAAAACATCACCAGCAGAGAAGACTTTAAGAAAAAGAAAGCACTAAAGAGGTAAAATCAATATACAATAAACCACATATATTTACACAATATAATTGAAGACATTTTGACTTAAGCACAAACCAATAAAGAAATCTTCAAACTCAAAAGGAGAAACTTATCCATCACCTTCAGATGTTCCCTTTTCCCTTTAATAAGCTTTCCCATTGATCTGAATCTCTTCACCCACCTCCATATGGGCATTTATCTGTTTTCTGTCACTCTGCATTGATTTGCATGTATACAAATGCAACTGTGGCATATGTACCATTTTAAAGCCTTAGAATCTTTCATGCAGCAAAATTATTTTTGTTTTATTTTTAATAAACACATTAATTGTATGTATTATGAGGGTACATTGTGATCTTTTAAGATGTATCTATCTTGTGTAATAATCACATTAGAGAAACTGGCAATCTGTCACCATAAATACTTTCATTTTTTGTGGAGAGAACACTTCAAATACTCTCTTGTAGCTCTTTTGTAATGTAAATTCTTCTTGACAATGTTCACTCTACTGTGCAATATAATACTGAAGCTTATTCCTGCCTTATAATTATAACTTTATATCCATCGATCAACCTTTCCCTATTCCCTCTCCCAATCTTTCCAGCCTCTGTGACAGCACTATTCTGCACTCTACTTCTATGAGATCAATTGTTCTAGATTCTATATATGATTGAGATCTTGCAGTTATTATCCTTCTGTGCTTAACTTGTTTTACCTAATGCCATGTCCTTCAGGATATTGTCATACATGATGGGCTTTCTTTGTCTTTCATGGCTGAATAGTATCCCATCATGTATGTATACCATATTTATTTAGTCATCCAGCCACTCATAGACATCTTAGTAGATTTCATTTCTTTGTTACTTTGAATAGTTCTGTAACAAATATGGGATTGCATACATTTCTTAACCTACTGATGCCATTTGCCTCATATAGGCTTTACTTAGTGGTGGTATATCGCTGAATTATAGTATAGTTATATTTTTAAGCTTTTGAGAAACACACTGTTTTCTGTATTAGCTGTACTAATTTATATTCCCATCAACAGTGAGATGTTGCTGGTTGGCAACATCTTTTAAAATCTTGTTCATAATATTTATTGTGATGGGTGAAACTTAGTCTCTCATTGTGTTTTCCATTTACATTTCCCTGGTACACCTATTGACCATTTGTTTGTTTTGTTTGGAGAAGTATATTTTTATGCCTACTGCCCAGCCCATTTCTCAGTCACATGATTTTTTTGTTTTGTTTGCTATTGAGCTCAAGATGGTTATAAATTCTGGATATTGGCTCCTTATCATTTGTACAAATTTCGCACAATCTGTAGCTTGTATCATCCCTCTGTTGATTATTTTCCTTGCTATGTAAAAGCTCTTTGTTTGTTATAATCTCATTTGTCTCTTCTTGCTTTTGTTCCCTGTTCTTTTGTGGTCACACCCCAAAAATTGTACCGAAACCAAGGTCATGAGGGATTAACTGAGGTTTTGTTCTAGTATTTTCATAGTTGTAGGTCTTATAATTATTTGATCCGTTTTGAGTTGATTTTTATTCGTGCTGAAATTTCTGCATATGGATATCTTCTTTTCCTATTAGTGAAAAAAAACTGTTTCTTATTTGGGTTATTAGGGTTATTTGTGTTTCCATTAATTTTAAAAAGCTTTTGTTTATATATAGTAGTTACTTATCCAAGTGTTCAAGGTAGAAAAATGACACACACACACTCTGTTCTTATAGAATGTAGTCTTTGGAGGAAGGCAAATGTATAAAGCTGGTTGCCATACCACTTGAGGCATGCCTCTGTTATGCTTTGTGTCTGGATGTCCTTATGGGGTCATGGGGGGCAGGCTTGTTGGTGGCAGCCAAGCCTGGAGGCTGTGATTGGTTCACTGTTTTGTGCTAGGATCAGAGTCTGAGTGCCACACTTGCCTTAGGATGGGTAGCCCACATATAGAGAGGGAAAGAGACTTGCTTCGCCCATTTTGCCCTTGTTGCCCCTCTGCCACATCACCCTGCTTTTTTGTCAGTCCTTGATTCTGGACTGAAAGCTCCTTATTTTACTTAACTGTGAGGTCAATGAACTTTTCCTTCCATTAAATTTGGGGGGCAGATATTTTGCTTCAGCAATGAGAAAAGTAACTAAAACAGCCTTGATAATATAAACACAAGTCCAAGAAAGATATACCTAACACAGACTTGGAGAGTTAAGAAAAACTCTTTAGGGAGATAATTTATAAAGCTGTTAGCTGAAGAAAAGTAGAATTTACCTAGACAAAACATGCAGAAGATAGTCTGTAATGATCATGTGGAAGAGGAGCTGGCAGAATGAACTGAAAATCAAAGACTGAATAATCTTTAAAACAATCTAAAAGTGGGTGGTGGGTATCATTTTACATCATGCTTCTACAACAAATTATGATAAACTGGGTAGTTTAAACAACAAATATTTATTTCTCTCTGTTCTGAAAAGTTGCATGTCCAACATTAAGGTGCTTTCAGGTGACCACTTTTCTTCTACAGAGAGAGAGAAAGAGAGAGGGGGGAGGAGAGAGGGAAGAGAGAGAGAGAGAGAGAGAGAGAGAGAGAGAGAGAGAGAGAGAGAGAGAGAGAGAGACAGACAGGGAGAGAGAGATGGAGGTTACTTGAACATTTTTAGGCTTACACCTTAATTTACGCTGGTTCTTTTGAGTATGTACCTTCATATAGTTTTCTTGGTGGTTGGCCTAGGTATTATTTATGGACATGCGTGGTCTCAGCAGTTCTGCTATTCCATGGTTATTGGATGATCAGAAGATCCAGTGACTCAGGATGTGGATTCCAACATAGCCACAACCTAAGGAAGCAGAGTCACACCCATTTCTTTCTGTTTCGGTTACAAATAAACCCTCAAATAAACGCAGTGTCACTTATGGCCATCATGTCACATGGGATCTGCTTCTGATGTAGGCCACATGTATCACATTTGTGGGCATAAGCAATTTATAACCTATCATACAAAACTTTCCCCCAAAATATTCAAGAGGTTGATTCATAACACTTTCAATCATTTTCTTGCTACCAAAGCAAGTACATAGGACTTTGCTTTATATTTCTTCTCTCTAATTATTGCCCCCCTTTTTTGTCTTTTTGAGACACAGTTTCACTATTCAATAGAGGTTGACCTTGAACTCAATTGTTGGCCGAGGCTGCCCTCGAATTCACAGTGATCCTCCTGCCTCAGTCTCCCATGTGCTGGGATTGCAGGCATTGGTCACAATCCCCAGCTTCTGTTTTTTCTTAATCCAGGCAATTTGTTTCTCTCCATAACATTCCACTGAAGGAGACCATGCCAAGGTTATGTAACTGGATATATGAGTGCCCTTCTCTTTATTTTCTCTGACTTTTCCAAGATGTTACTATTAATTATTTACCTTGAAAGTATGCAGCATATTTTGATAGATGCGCACATTGTGAAATGATTTTCAAGACCAAGGTAACTGATGCATCCATTGCCTCAAACCATTACCACTGTTTGTATATAGTGAGAGCACTTGTGGTCTATTTTCTTAGTCAATCTGACGCATCCATTACCATATTAGTAACAACCACCAGTTATCCAGAATTTCATCATCCTGTCCAATTTTGTTTTTTAAAAAATTTTTAAAGAATCTTTTATTTTTATTTTTATTTATTTATTTTTTCTTGTTTCAGAACCTTTATTTGTTTATTCACTCATTTTTATGGCCGGCTCAGCCTGCCCTCCTGAGAGCAGGGCTGGCACAGCATGTGGTGCCAGGGATCGAACTGTGGTCCCTGCAGCCACCCAAGCTTTCCCAAGCAGGCGATTTAGACCACTGAGCCATCCTGCCAGGCCCCCATCCTGTCCAATTTTGTACCCTTTGATTGGCTCCTCTGTACTTCATCAGCACTGTGCCAGCTCTCATCTGGAACTCAGGGCTTACAGACAACATTATGTGCCTCAAGGTAAAGGGCCTAGTAAGCATGATTCTCCTCTTAGTTTCTGTGAGTGCAAATTTTGTAGATTCCACGTACAATGCAATAGTTGCCTTTCTGTGTCTGTCTTCATGTAATCCCATGTTCTCCCGCTCTGTAGAGTTTCTGCTCATGATACATTCACTTGGGTCCACCTAGCAAATGTTTTCTTATGTTCTGACAAATATTCAGGCTGTTTCTCTGTTTCTAAAAAGGCAATAAAAATACAGTATTTGTTGGTGTACATCAATACTTCTATTATATGTCACAGACATCCTTCTGTTCTAAGTACTTACAGATTTTATTCTTTTAACGACTTTGTATTATTTAATAATATAAATGTTACATAATTTAATTGTTTTTCTAATGATATAGGTTTTGCATGTTTTATCATGTTACTGTAAGCATTACATGCATATCATAGATCTTTGGAAGCATATACAATGTGTCTATGGAATGGATTAGTTTAAGTCAATCTGGTTTTTTTTTTTTTTTTTTCATTTATGTATTTGGTACAGGTACTAGGCAGCTTGGACTTGTAGTGATCCTTCTGTTTTCAGCCTCCTCAGTGCTGGAGTTACAGGAGTGTGCCACCATGCCTGGACTCCTTCACTGGTTCAGTATGCCCAATGGGCAGGGCCAGTGTGGCATGTGGGACTGGGGATTCAATCCTGCTCCCTAAGCTTGTCAAAACAGGCACTTAGTCTACTGAGCTATCTGGCGGGCCCCAATCTGCAGTACTGACAGAAGGAACATTAAGTGTTTTGATGGATGTTGCCAAATGACCACCCAAACAGCTTTGTGGTTCCCATTGCTGCCAAGAGCGTGGGGGTAGTACTCACCTTCCTCTCTAGCAATTCTCAGCCTTCTGATTTTCTCCCATTAAATGTGTTTGTTTCTCATTTTCTCATTAGCAGTAAGGTTAAGTTTATTTAAACAAGATTATGGTTCATTTGGATCCTTTCTATAAATTATCTGTTATTATTCATTGAGCTTTGAGAGTGGTTTGGGAGATTAACTGTGTTCCAATCAGTTTTGTAATTTGTGATAGTTGTTTGTTATATGGCTAATTTTGCATTTTAAACATGTTTGTCAGTATATACCTTTCCTTATATATTTAAGCCATCTGGAATTTATTTTGAGTTCAGGAATGTGGTAGGGAGCTAACTTTAACTTGTTCTGAGTACATAGCCAGTTTTGCCTCTATTTTTCATTAAATAGTTCACCTTTTCTTCAGTTATTCCAAGTGCCACCTTCATTTTACCTCAGACTTCCGTGTGCCTCTAACATAAAACCGATTTTGTCTTTAACATTCTTCATATAATAAAAGCTAAACTTAGAAGAAAGATCAGGCTCTGGAGCCAGATTACTTGGTTTATATTGTAGCTATAACCATTTATTAGCTACATAAATCAATTATATTACTTAATATGTCCATGCCTTAATTTCTGAATAACCAACAGAAAGACAGTGAGAGGTTATTCTCAGGCTTGATGTAGTATATTGGCCCTTAGGGCAGTACCTTGAACAAACTGAGTGACATATAAATACTGGTTAGTATTATTATTGTTGTCATTGTTTATGACAATTTATTTCTACCCTAGTACCAACTATTTCAGTACATATTCTCAGCAAATATTTCCTTTTTATTTTTATACTTCTTTGAAGAATGAATGATACAGATAAACTATATGGTCAGTTCTTTTTTTATTTTTTTAAAGAATTTTTAAAATTTTATTTATTTATTTATTTCTTGTTTCAGAACCTCTGTTTGTTTATTCACTCATTTTTATGGCCGGCTCAGCCCCGCGCTCCCGAGGGCAGGGCTGGCGCAGCATGTGGTGCCAGGGATCGAACCACGGTCCCTGAAGCCGCCCAAGCTTTCCCAAGCAGGTGTTTTAGACCACTGAGCCATCCCACCGGGCCCCTATATGGCCGGTTCTATAAGCAATAAAATAGAATTAATTATTGGAAAGAACTGAATTTCAAAATCAGTTTACTGACATGCTTACAGTGCAGAGTATTGCCTGTTACAATAAAATGCACTTCTCCACGAAGATTTTTTCTTCTTGCTCCATTGAAATTTTCATCATTTTTTAAATGTAGTTTTTGGGGATTTATTCTTAGACTTATTTCTGGAATTTTTAAAATTTTGAATGATTTTTAATTTTTTTTTCTTGTTTCAGAACTTTTGTTTATTCATTTATTTTTATGGCCGGTTCAGCCTGCCCTCAGGGCAGCACTGGTGCAACATGTGGTGCCAGGAATCGAACCGCGGTCCTTGCAGCCACCTAAGCTTTTCTAAGCAGGCGCTTTAGACCACTGAGCCATCCTGCCGGGACCCTGAATGATTTTTTATTATGTTTTTGTTTTAAAGGCTTTTTATAATGGTTACTGCCACATAGAAAAGGAACTTCGACTTTTAATTTACCTTACATTTATTTATTTTTTTTATTATTGTTATTACTTTATTATTAAAAATTATTTATTTATTTTTTTCTTGTTTCAGAACCTTTGTTTGTTTATTCACTCATTTTTATGGCCTGCTCAGCCCGCCCCGAGGACGGGGCTGGCACAGCATGTGGTGCGGGGGATCCAACAGTGGTCCCTGAAGCTGCCCAAGCTTTCCCAAGCAGGTGCTTTAGACCACTGAGCCATCCCGCTGGGCCCCATACCGTACATTTAATCATTGTACTAAACTCTATTGTTACGTTTACTTTTTTCTCAGTTTATTACTTGGTGTTTTCTGAGTAGACATGTCACTCTTCAGCTAGGGGAGCTTTATCAATGTGTGTGCCTCAGCGTAATACCAAATTATTACTATGAAAGCAGATATCTCTCTATGCAAACTTACACCCTGCATTAGAATTTCATCATCACTTATAGTTAGGGCCTGTTAGCAAAATCCTGATGTATGTTTGGTTGTAAGTGTGTGCTCTCTATTTTTTTTTTTTAGTCTTTTTGAGACAGGGTCTTGCTATGCAGTTCAGGCTGGCTTTGAGCTCACTTTTGTAGTCTAGGCTGGTCTCGAACTCACACCAATACTCCTGCCTCAGCCTCCCGAGTGCTGGGATTACAGGTGTGAGCCACCACGCCCGGCTAGTGTGTGCTCTCTATTGAACTTTTCTTAATCCATCTCCTATTTTTTTGGATATATCTCTAAGATACAACACACATCACATGCATACATATAAATACACATGAACACAGACACTATACATGTATATATATTTTATGTTAAAAGCCAAGATAATTTTATTAATGATTTTATATATTAACATTTATTGACTTTTTATTCCTGCCATTTTAATTTGTGTTTAATACGACAAATTAATTTCCATTCTTATTAATGTAAAATTTGTGTGACATAAATTGAAATGTATATAATTATACAATTAAGGGACATCTAGCATATATTCAAAATGTTACATAATCATGACCTCTATGTAGTTCCAAAATATTTCCATCATTCCATAAGGAAACATCCTGCCTATTAATACCTTTTCATATGCCCCATCATTAACCCTTGGCAACCATTATTCTGCTTTTTTGTTTTTTGTCTTTTTGAGACAGGGTCTCACTATGCAGTTCAGGTTGGCCTTGAGCTCACTTTTGTAGCCCAGGCTGGTCTCGAACTCACACTGATCCTCATGCGTCAGCCTCTCGAGTGCTGGGATTACAGGCATGTGCCACCATGCCTGGCTCTACTTATTGTCTTAATGAGTTAACTATTTCTGTATTATTTGATATAAATAGAATCATATAGTTGATGCCATTCTGTGGCTGGCTTCTTTCGATTGGCAAAGCATTTTGGAGGTGTGTTTACCTTACAATGTTTGTCGGTACTTCATTGCTTCATATGGCGGCACAGTGTTCTGTTGCATGGATATTCCACATTTTGCTTATATACCCATTCATTAATAGATATTTAGATTGATTGTACCTTTTAGCCATTGTTAATAGTGCATCTAAAGCCACTTGTGCCTGAGTATTTTCTTAACTACCTCTTTAAAGATCTCTTGGGTACAGTACATGTCTAGCAGTAAAATTTGGGGTCTACATTTAATTCCTTGATGAACTGTGTCTTAGTTACTTTTTACTCTTTGCTGGGACAAGTACCTGACACCCAAAATGAAGGAAGGAAAGGTTTATTTAGCTCACAGTTACTGGAGGTTTCAGTCCATATTCAGCTGGCCCAAGGCTGAGTGGAACAGGGCAGAGAGCATCCAGTTGATGGCAGTGGAACAGCAACAAAATGGTGACAGAGGCAGTCAACCAAACAGGGCAGCAGAGGGCAACAGCTCGTGTCTGTAATGGACGCTGAAGAGTCTGCAACGGATGGTGGAAGATCCAAACTGGAGGCCGAAGAGTCTGCGCGGCAAGACAGACGATGAAGTCCAGTCTGAACGCAAAGACGGAAGCTTCTCCGAGGAAGTGAGGTGTTGAGTCCTCCTTCAGCCCTTTAAAAAGTCTTTTTGTGCTCCATCATTCTGACGTGGACTCATTGTGCCCTAGGGTGGAACCAATCATACCCCAGGACGGGCCCTTGATCCCGTTCTAGGGAGAAATCCAATCATATCCTAGGCAGGCCCTGGTGATACTCCAGGGAAGAACCAATTGTACCCCAGAGTGGGGCTCCCACCAACAGGGAACCGGGCTGCTGAGTCATTCAGCCAAGTTGACACATTGTATCAACCACTACAAACTGCAAAGCTGTTTTCCACATTAATGGAATAATTTTGAATTCTTAAAGAATCCTTAAGAGCAACATATAGGTGTTTCCACTTCTCCACATGTTTGTCAACGCTTGCTACTATGTCACTTTTTGGTTGTGACTATCCTAGTGAATGGGAAGTATTATTTTACTGTTTTTTTATTTGTATGTCTCTAGATGGTGACACAAGTTACATTTACATCTACTTGCTGGACATTTGGATATATATTTTTTTGTATTTTAGGGAAGGTTCTACAAAGTGTTCAGGGTCTCACTACTAGTTCGAATGCATAGTGCTCCACCTGTTTACAGCATCCCAAGAGCTGGGATTACAGTGGTACACCACCAAACCCAGTCTCAATTGCCAGCCCTGTGAGCCCCAGCAGTGTGGCAGGCACAGCAGGCCTGGGGATCGAACCCCTAGACCCTGTTCTGGCTTGTAGGTGCTTTAATCCACTGAGCTATTTGGCCAGCCCTTGGATATCTTCTTTGGAGACATTTCTATCCAAATCATTTGCCCAGTGTTTAACCAGATTGTCACTTTGTTGTTGATTTCCAGAATTTCTTCCACTTTATTTTGGTATTGTATAAAGGCTAATGATTCTTAATAGATGCATGGTTTGCAAGTATCTGCTCTCAT
Source organism: Myocastor coypus (assembly GCA_004027025.1). Lineage (NCBI taxonomy): Eukaryota > Metazoa > Chordata > Mammalia > Rodentia > Myocastoridae > Myocastor > Myocastor coypus. Next base: position 10,748 of record PVJA010032064.1, read on the forward strand.
TCTGTGCATTTGTCTTTCACCTTCTTCATGGTGTTTTTGTTTGTTTAATTTTTGCGGTTGTTGGATTTTTTATCGCATTTAATAAGAAATAGCAATTTGACAGTTTCAAATCATATTAGTAGTATATTTCCAGTATGTGATACAATGCATATTGTTGTTTTCCTCGTAGTTATACAGAGCACATGGTGTAGATGTGATAATATTTCTAATCATTATTGGTACAAAAAATTTTCTTATTGAACTAAGAGAACGTAGTTGTATACATACTCCAATGTTCCATAATGGCAGTGGGTTATTGGCAAGACTGGCAATGATAGAAGCTGTCGATTTAAGCCTTTTATTGCTCAGCATACTAATCTAGCTTTACATTTTATGCCTCATGGTTAAACTTTCCTGCTGGGTGGTTAAGGGCAAGTTAAAGCAAGACCTGAATAAGAAAACATGTAATTTTCGTATCTCCCAAGGTCAGTCAAATCCCCTCAGGATTTACTTTGAGACCATGTACAGTGCTTTGTAGGACTGTTGTCAGTGTCAGCTTGTACCAGTTTATCTATTTCTGTTGTGGACAGAGCAGTATTCAGGGTATTCTAGTCTACCATTCTCCTATGATGGCCATTTTTGTTGGGTTTTGAGATATTTCATAAAGTTTGTTCCTCTTTTATTTTCTGGTGCCTGCTAATCTTTGCTTTCTGTTTTAGTCTACTTATGGCTACTTAAAAATCTTTTTCATCAATTTTATAAAAAGTGAACCTGTGTTTATAAAAGCAAACACATATATAAACATTATTCCTGTTCAAGATATAGAATGTTATAGGCACCCCAAAGCCCAGTGTGTATCTGGAAAATCGATGTTCTCTCATTCCTTCTTAAAGAAACTGAGATCCTAAAATCGTGACTGGAATATTTTTGTTTCAGTATAGTTTTACAATCTGTATATGTATCTCCATACAACGTAGTAGTTTTGCCTGCTTTGAAATATTATACAAATGCAGTGGCAATGTATGTTTTATTTTGTTGGGTTTTCCTTTTTCACACAGTGTATTTGTGTTTCATGTATATTGGAAAAGAGAACAACTTAAATATTTAGCTAATTTAAAAGTGTAGAGTTTTTGTGCACATCTGTAATTGCATAACTTGGGAGGCTGAGGCAGGAGAATCGGTGCGAGTTTGAGACCAACGTGGGCTACAAAAGTGAGCTCAAGACCAGCCTGAACTGCATAGCTAGACCTTGTCTCAAAAAGCCAAAAAATAAAAAAAATAAGTGAAGATTTTTGTTTTGCTTTTTTTGTATTGAAGCATTAATGCTTGGCCCAGTATGTATGTATATATGCACTTCTCCACTGTATGTATACATACATACAGCATGTATGTATATACATATATACATATGTATAATTTTTTTCAGTCTCTGGTTAGAGAACACCATTGCATCACTTTTTTTTTTTGTAAATTGTGGTTTATTGTGCACTATTTTAAAAGTAATTTTCTATTCCAAGGTCGCTCAAATTTTATCTTTTCTTATAGAGCACCTTAGGTTTCTTTCTTGCTTTTAAGTTTATATTCAATTTCTTTTTCTTTTCTTTTTTTTTTTTTTTGTCTTTTTGAGACAGGGTCTTGCTATACAGTTGAGGCTAGCCTTGATCTGACTTTTGTAGCCCAGGCTGGTCTTGAACTCGCACCAATCCTCCTGCTTCAGCCTCCTAGGTGCTGGGATTACAGGTGTGAGCCACCATGCCCGGCTTTATATTCAATTTTAAAATAAGTTTTTTACATGGTGAGAGGTAATGGTCAAGATACTTTTTGTATATGGATATCTAGTAACTTTAGTATCATTTATTGAAATGATTATATTTGTCCTAATTGTTCTTTCATTTGATCTGGAGATTAATTAACCATATTTGTGTAGGTATATTTATACACATTTTATTCTACTTCATTGGTCTGTGTACATGTACACCAAGACTTTTTTGTCTTATTATAGTTTTGTAGTAAGGCTTTCATTTATTTAATTTAATTTAATGTTTTTGTATTTTAGGGAATGGTCTACAGGATATTCAGGCTCTTACTACTAGATCAGACTCATAGTGATCTGCCGGTTTCCAAGAGCTGGGATTACAGGCATGCACCACCATGCCCAGTCTCAATGGCTGTCTTGAATCTGTGGCCCTTACACCTGCTTGCAGGCACTTTAATCTGCTGAGCTATTTGGCTAGCCCTTTTGTAGCAAGGTTTTTATTTTTGTTTTTATTTATTTATTTTTTTGTCTTTTTGAGATGGTCTTGTTATACAGTTCAGGCTGGCCTTGAGCTCACTTTTGTAGCCCAGACTGGTCTTGAACTCGCACCAATCCTCCTGCCTCAGCCTCCCGAGTGCTGGCATTACAGGTGTGCGCCACCAAGCCCGGCTACTGTAGCAAGGTTTTTAAATTAGGTAGTATAAAACATAAAATTATTATTTTGTTTTTGAAATTGTTTTGACTGTTTTTAATTCCTTAAATTTCCATATGAATTTTAGATTCAGCTTGTCAATTTGTATAAAATAATATGTTGGATTTTTTTATTGCATCACATTGAATCTATAGATTAATTTTCATGATAATAAAACTTCAGTTTGCAAATATGGTAAAGCTGCGCACTTATCTAGGTATTCTCCGATGATTCCAAACAGAGCCTTGTAAATTCTATTTTTCACGTTGTGCACATTTTTTACCAGTTATTTCTTTAAAATTAAATATTTCATTTGAATGGTTTTGAGTGGTGTTCTGAATGGTGGTGCTTAAATTTTTATTTATTTTTGAGTAGCTAGAAGTTTATGCCTTGTCTAATTTTTTTTTACAAACTTATATCTTCTACTAAAACAAGGTTTTATTTATTACTTTGTTTCCAAGTGTATTCTTTCCTGTGTCTATCTTCCCCAAATCTTTTCTTACTTATGGGATAGTCCCTCCTGTGCACTATTGAAGTCTATTTCCAAATACTCCTATGCCACTTTTTGTGTAATATAAGAAACTTATAGCAAGGTGCTTCCATTTTCTCCCCCACTACTGTGTTATTTTGTATATTTTGTCTCCACATAGTTTTATCTGCATTCTATATTATTATTTTTGATTTATAAATCATCTTTTCCCTCCATTTAATTTTTTCATGTTTTTAAAATGTCTTCTATTTTTAAGACAATACAAAATAGTTTTGAAATAGAAACATTACAAGTGATACAGAATTTCACTAAAGAAAATAGTTTGAATTTTTCAGTAATTGTTGTGTTGCATGTCATCTTCAAGTTAGTTGTTCATATTACCAGATATATACATGCAAAATTGAAAGAAGAAAGAAAAAAAGAAGAAATTAAGAAGAGAAAAAGAATTTAAAACAAATAAAACCATTTAAGCATTAGCTGCTCCTTTCCATAGACCAGCAGAAATCCACAGTAAGTTGTCCAAACCATCCTGCTTGCATACATAGATAACTATTTTTCCCTCACTATCTCTCCTGTTCTCTTCAACTCAGTAATTCCTTCCTTTTGAACAGGTTCATTCCCTTTTTCTAGTATCTATTCTGCCCTTCAGATTTTATTTTTTCTTTCAGGTTTAGCACTAAGCAGACAATACGATGTTTGCACATGCATGTCTGATTTATTTCACCTAAGACTATGGTGGGTGGGAGTGCAGATTGGTTCAACCACTATGGAAATCAGTGTGGAGATTCCTAAAAAAGCTAGGACTGGAGGTTCTATTTATTGGTAAATGGTTGCAGCCAGAGTCCATTTTACTTTTAACTTTATTTGGCAAAGTAGCACTCATAAGCTATTTAGTAACTAGGACACAGTTTATACCACATGTTAAATTCACATAGATTTTCAGTAGGGAATTAGAATAGGGAGGAACAGGAAGTACTGGGGTCCAAGTCCTATACCTTTTTTTTTTTTTTGTCTTTTGGAGACAAGGTCTCGCTATGCAGTTGAGGCTGTCCTTGAGCTCACTTTTGTAGCCCAGGCTAGTCTCGAACTTACACCAATCCTCCTGCCTCAGCCTCCCGACTGCTGGGATTACAGGTGTGAGCCACTACGCCCGGCCCTTATACCTTTTTTTTTATAACAGAAAGCATAAAGTTTGTTAGGTCTACTCCAAGTAACAGTGTTCTTATGTCAACATCTGCCATATTCTTAAATTTTAATATTTAAAAACGCTTATTTAAGGTAATAAAGCAGCTGATTTGTATCTTTAATGTGCTACAATATGCTGTATCAGAAAAGAATCCCATCCTTTTTTTTTAAATAGGGAATTGAAATCATGACCTTGTGCTTACCAGGCAGGTGCTTTATGCTACTGAGCTATCTCCCCAGACCCCAATCATTATTTTCTTAAAACCAACTAATATATAATTTCAAATACCAAGAAAATTAACTTGTAAATAGCAGTGCTATCTGATTCCCGAAACTGGCTGATAAATTAGTGTCAGAATAGAACCAAGTGTCTGAGAAGAAGAACTTTAAGTTCTCAGTTTTACAGAACTGCTTCTTTTAATATTTTAAAGTAAAATGTGAACACATTAAAGCAATATGTGCAAACTTGTGCTGTGCATCTTTCCCTTATCAGTTTCACTCCAAGTCTCTCTGAAGAATTAAAAAGTACAAAATCTCAATTTCATGATGAAAATAATACTCTAAGCTCCCCAAATTTTTATTCTATTGATTTGACAAACTTTTGTAACAATGAAGCTACTGTTACTCATATAATCTGTCACTGTCAACAGATCTCATAAAACAGATTTATCAATTGTAAAACAAATTCATATATTTTAAGAGACAATGATAAAAATGATTTATATTTACCTATGTGTTTACCATTTCCTGTGCTTGTTATTATTTTATCTAGGCCCAAATTCCCATCTTGTACTTCTGTTTTGCCTGAAGGGCTTTGCGCATTTGCTGTAGTGCTAGTCTGCTGCTGTTGAGCTCTATCTGCTGCTGAGCGGGGGGTAAATTTCACTTCATGCTAGCTTTGGAAAGATATTTTGCATAGGTATAGAATTCTAGGCTGACAGTTGTATTTTACATTGAATGCTGTAAAATATGTGTCCGTTATGTTTTGACTTACATTGCTGGTTGTGAGAAGTGTGATTTCATCTTTATTCCTGTTCTCCTATATCTTTCATGTCTCTCCTCTATTCTGGGGATTTTAAATGTTTTTCTTTTAATTGCCACTTTCTATGGCAAGGTTAGGATTAATTGGTGGAGCTTGGATCCTGAATGTTCTCCAAATGCTTAGTTGTTAAAGCTCAGGCCTCAGCTTGGTGCTAATGGTGAAAGCTTTGAGTGATGGAGCCTATTACGAAGTTGGGCCCTTAGGGGGATGACCAGGACGGGGTTCTTAGGCTACTGGCCCCATCACCTTCACTCTTTGCTTCCTTGCTCCTTGGAGGAGGGCTGCTTCCTGTGCTACTCACACTTACCTTGAACTACTGCTGCACTGTAGGCCCAAACACATGGCCAATGCATTTCAGACCAAAAGCCCAGACACCATAAACCCGAAAGAGACCTTACTACTCTGAAGTTCATTATCTTTGGTATTTTGCTATAGTAATAGACAATTGACTAAAATATTAATAGTGTGGTGTTTTTGTTTCTTCTGCTCATTCATAGTTTTCCATAAATTTTTAGAATTTGACAATTCTCAAATGATCTCACTGTGCAGCTTCCATTGCATAATGGTTTGTGTCTAGTTGTTCCCACAAAACCTCATGCAGTCACTGGGCTGACTTTCTTGAGTTTATAATTAACTCATGATCCACTGGGTTTATGAGTACAAGTACTACATCTGGCTTGGGGTGGATGGCCTGAATGTTACTTAAGAGAGAATGCTTATTCTTTGTAGCTGTTTTTGCTGTACTCCTCCCATTGGCTCTTCCTGTCTTCCACTGCTATGAACAGCTGCTCTCTGCCATGTGACACTCTGCCTTGGAGCCAGCGAGTATGGACTGAGATCTCCAATAACTGTGAGCTAAATAAACCTTTCCTTCCTTCATTTTCAATGTCGGATATTTTTTTCCAGCAATGAGAAAAGAATAACTGTAGCACAGTGTTAGAAATATTAAGACCTTTGATATAGACCAACAGTGTACTGATACTATTAAGTGATTATTTTGGTATCTTCCTTTTTTTTTTCTTTTATTAGTACAAGCTCATATTCATACAGTAAACAATCATCTTGAGGAATGGCTATATGTGCATGCTGCAGAGTGTTTCTTTTTTAATATCCCCTTCCTCTCTCCTTCCCTACTCTGCTCCAGTTCCCTTCCTTTTATACTTGTTGATATCACTTATCTTAACACATGTTTTAGCAATGTCTACAGTAATGGGGATAAGTAGGGTCCAGTATTTGGCCCGTCTTTATTCTGCTCATCTCCCTTGTCTTCCTCCTCAGCCCTCTCCTTATTCCCTTGGATCCCTTCCTTATTGCAAGAGCTTTGACCCTCTTTCCCTTTCTATTCATCTTTTGTCTTTGTTTGTACTTTGCATCACTTAAATGAGATATGCCATATGGTATTTAAGCTTGGGTGTCTGATTTATTGTTTTCAGTACTATATTTTCTGGTGCATCCATTTGCCTCAAATGTGTCATTCTTTATCAAGCAAGAATGTCAGACATTAGGAAATCAAACAATAGCAAACTCTGGTGGCTGTGGTGAAAAGGAGCCCTCCTGCATTCCTGGTGGCAATGCAAACTACTCCGACTATGGTGGAAATCCGTCTGGACATTTCTTAAAGGAATGAAATTAAAATTCTGTATGACTCAGTCACCCTCCTGCTTGGTATCCTCCCCAAAGATGTCAAGATATGATATAGATTGTAGCAGCACGATTCCCACCAGCTGAATCCTAGTGGCAGCCTGTATGCGCATCAACAGATGACTGCTTAAAGGAAATGTGTATCAATGTACAATTGAACAAGAAGCTTTCTAAAATTTTTAAATTTAATTTTAAAGAGAATAAAAATTTGAAAAATGTTAGAAAATACAGATTTTTAAGAAACAAAATGATGGGGATTCAACAATGGTTGTTATAGTACATATTGTTGTCATCAAAGTAGGTTCAGACTGCCAGATATAAGCATGTAAAATGGGTCAAAACCTTTCAAGCATTAACTGTTCCTTTCAATAAATAGGAATTAGTAGTACAATTATCTTAGCTATCTTATGTCTTTCCCTTCTTTTTTTCTCCTTCCACTCATCCCAGTTCCTTTCATTTAAGCAGTTGCTTTCCCTTCCACAGTATCTATTGCCCCATTCAGATCAGGTTCTTGCAGGAGGGAGATGACATGGTATTTGCACATGAAGGTCTGATTTATTTCACTTATGAGTCTGGGCTCTTGTTGTGTCCATTTACCTATAAAAGCCTCAAGTTTACCTTGTTGTCTACCTGAGTCAGACTCCTTTCTATAAAAATACCACATCATCTTTGTCCATTCCTCAGTTGATGGGCATTTGGGTTGTTTCGAAACTTTAACTGTGACACAAATGTGTTTTGAAAAACGACTTAATGGTTGCTAGGCTGAACATTTAGAATTTTTTTTTGTCCTGAAATATCTAATCTGTTGTTAATTTAATTCAATTAATTTTCATCTCAAGTCTGTTTTTCTCTAAAATTTAAATTTGGACCTTTTTGTGTATTCCAGTTCTTTCTTCATCACCTTCGTGTTTTTCATGACATGGACTTGGGGCTGTTGCATCGTCTCTATCTACTAATTCTCACAGCTGTGCCACTTAGGCTTTTTGCCTATTATTGACTATTCTCACAGTGGGAACAAGTTACCACAGCTTTACATGTGTAATCATTTTTAGTGGATATCAAGCATTCTGTGGTACATTGTTGTACACTAGAGGTTTTTTTGTGTCCCTTTGACCTATTTTACACTTTTTCTGTGTCAAAGCTGAGTTTTTTTTAAAACTGTATTTGGTACAACGTCTGACTACACAGCTTGGACTCATAGTGATAGTGATCTTCCTTTCTCAACCTCCTGAGTGCGAGGATTTCAGGAGTGTACCATCATGCCCAGTCTCAGTGGCCCGCTCTGTGCACCCGAAGGAGGGTCCAGTGCCTCATGCACTTGCCTAAGCAGGTGCTTAATCTGCTGAGTTATCTCACCAGCCCTTGCTTTATTCTTTACTTTACTTTTTTTTTTTTTTTGAGAGACTGGGGTTCAAAATATTCTTTATACTTATATTATCTTTTTTTCCCTAGAGATTTCTGGGAAATCTTTTGGTCATGTACATCACTAATTTATTTTGTTTATTCAGATACTCAGTCAATTTCTTTATCTTGAATTTCAAAAATTTAAAAGAATCGTTTTCAATTCTCAGAGGTCAGACTGAAATGTTTTTATATTGTATTATTTTATTGTGTTAATGTTCTATTGATTTTCTCTGATGTTATTAATTTTTTTAAATTCTTTTTATATCATAAATAATAGATCATTTTAAAGAAATTGTTCTTTCTCTTGGGGAAAATTGCTAGGTTTGTTCACCTCATCTCTTCCTTTCATTACCCTTGGTGATTCCCAATTCACATTCTTCAAAGAAAGTCTTGGTTCATTGTTAATATCTAATGGGTCTTCCTAGCACTCATGGGAATACATTGTCTCCACAAACTTCTTTACTAAATGGAAGATTGTGTAATTTGTTTATTAGCACTTTGATGTGAAAGAGACAGGCAAAGAAGAGGTTGGCATTACTGTGTTTATCCTAGGGTTCAACACTTTAATGTATTTAACCTCCATACAGAGTTATGTTCTCCCTTTATGCCCTTGTTTTTCTTATCTTTATTTTTATTATGTGACAAATACAGATTGCACATGCTAATGGTGTATGGCATGATGTTTTGAAATCTGAATACATTTCAATAAGCATAAATCAGAATAACATGTATGCTTACTTGCATTTTTATCTTTTGGTGATAAAAACACTTAAAATCTACTGCTTGGGCACTTCTGTACCATGCTATCCATTTAGCACACTGTAGTCCTGGTGCTGTACAGTGGCCCTCTTGCATTCATTTCTTTTAGCTGATATTTCATACTCTTTGGTCCACATCTCCTGTTCTGGAGACCTGAAGATGCCTCTCTAGTCTCAGTGCCCATGATATGTAACTATGATGGAGCAAACTCTGTTTTACAAATAGCTGATGTCCATGGCAAAAGAGGATCCAGATCCTCTTCACATACAGTTTCTTGCTGAGAGTGGAGATGTAGGTGATTACTACACCTGTACTCCAATATTTTGTCATGATCATTTCTTTTTGTCCTGCTTATGCTTCCTGGTTTTGATTCCATGCAGCTTCAGGTTTCATCCTTTGCAGAATTATGGAAGACATATTTCTACTACAATTGTTTCTCCCCTTTTTGTTTCAAATGGCATAATCCCTGTTCTTATTTTATCACCAATATCATAGCTGTTTTTCATTTTCTAAAAATTGTTCCGTGTTGTTGGTCTCATGATAGTCTCCTTTTCTATATTTTGGCTTGTAATGTATGATTTTCTTATTACTGCAGTAACAATTTAGACATTAAGGAGGCAAATACTTGAGCTCATGTCACAGTCTCAAAATAGAATTTCATATTCTCTTTGTAATAATGATCTGCTTTGTTTCTCTTCTTCTGCATATCCATAGATGAACAGATGTCAAATATAAGCTTGAGTAGGGGTAGGGGTATAAGCCGGACTCTGCCAATTACAGTATCCGAGCAAGATGAGACCTTAAAATCCATTCAATGAAAGCTCTCATTAGCCATGTGTGGGATGAAGTGGGTTAAGTGAATTGTTTCAGCTTACACTGATAGTTAGGGCCAAAACCAAGAGTACATCTTTGTCTACTTATGCCTTAGAGTGAACACTGTGATTTCAGCATAAAATAATGAAGATAAAATGAACACCTTCACATCTAATCATGTACCCTCCCCATCTAGCATATATTGCTGTATGCATTACATATATTTATTTACCTAGCAATTAGACTATGTGATACCTGCTAACATTTCTTTTTGTGTAATTTTCCCTTCTTTTATGAATATCTTTCATCTCTCATCAATCATTTTTTAAAGTTTATCAGTTCCTTAGGGACATTGCTGCCATGCAGCCTTCTCACCATTTTGCAGTTATCAACAACAGCACCCCCATTTATGTTTATTATTATTATTATTAATTATTATTATTATTATTGGTGGTGGTTTAGCCTGCCCTGGGGGTGAGACTGGCACAGCACGTGGTGCTGGGGATCTAACCAGGTCCCTGCAGTTGCCTAAGCTTGCCTAGGCAGGTGGTTTAGGCCACTGAGCCATCTTGCCAGCCCCACACCCATTTGTACTTTTGAAAACTGGAGAGCTAGAGTACAGATTAAGGGCATTTTTCAGATAGTGTGTTTAGAATAACAGTAAACTTTCACCAGTAACTTGGTGGGAAGGGCAGGGTTAAGTCACGTTGCCTCATTTTGACATGATGGAAAATAGGATGCAATATCCTCCTTAGAGCTGGAGTCAGTATCTTCTCATAAAGGGGTAGGAATGGGAAGAGAGGTCATTGCAACAGGCTAGCTGTTGGGTGGGACAGAAATGGACCCGGGCAGGGCCCCTGGGTGTATATAAGGATTTCCCTGGTGAAACTTTGATGCCTTCTCTGTGAGGAGACATTACTGGCTCAAGGTTTCAGAGTAGACACTGTAGACCACTGATGAATTTGCTTCTCTCCAGTAACATGACTGTGCCTATGATAACTAGGGGACTGACTGAGCCAACAATGAGAAAAATGGTTTGAAGGAATTTCATGTTCACAGCTCTGTATTATATTGCGTACAGTTCTTTGGGCATGAAAAGGTACTGTAGGATACTTTGAAATTTTGAGAGACCAGAGTACCTGAGTGGCTTTGACAGACTAAGGGAAATTTGGTTTTCATTTTTGGTCTTACTTTCTTTTAAATTAGATCTCTTTCTGCTGTGCCTGAATGTCCAGTGATGATTTTTTTCAACACTCCAGTCAGGACTTCAGCCAAATAAAGGAAATAAATCTCCTAATGTGTAAGTCATGCCTTTCATATTTTAAATGAGTTCTTACACTTATGTCATTTCCCCTGCTAGAATATGAGCACAAAAGGAATCGATACATCATGTGATAAGTTGTCTTTATCTTGCTGTTCCTTGTCTGGCCTCTCTTTGTGATTTTTCAAGCCCTTGGCTTTGCAGGGAACTCACTTTGGGGAGGTGTTTTTGACTTATGCAGTACATATTTGACGTTTTCTTTTGTGTTGGAGAAATTGTTACCCTGATCACAGTGATGTCTTCTAAACATTTTCTTAAACATTGAATTTTGAAGCACCGCATTCTGTTAGAACCTAGTTAAGGCCATTCACTCCTGTCCTATAATGTTATGGGTGAAAGCTCAGATGTTACACAAGGTACATCTAGATATCAGTGACCTTTTCTGAACACAGCAGATGAGTCAACTACTGCAAACTTTGTATTTTAATTAGTGATGGTTGCTGTAAAAGTTAAGAGGAAGAGACATTTAATTTTTTTTTTGTCTTTTTTGAGACAGGGTCTTGCTATGCAGTTGAGGCTGGCCTTGAGCTCACTTTTGTAGCTCAGGCTGGTCTCGAACTTGCATTGATCCTCCTGCCTCAGCTTCCAGAGTGCTGGGATTACAGGTGTGAGCCATCACGCCCAGCTTGAGACATTTAATTTTTATTGAATGTTTTTATCCATGCCTGCAAATGAGAAAAGAACTTTTGAAGGGCTTTACCCAAATTCACTATCCATTCATTTTCTGACATGCAGAAAACTGATGCACACTGATGCCTCTGTTTATGCTTCCAATACCTTCTACATCATCTAGAATTTCACCAAGACAATAGAAACAAAGAGAAGACAACTCACTCTCATGTTCTTATTGCAGCATCTATCTACATTTTGTTATCTAGAGATGCATACCCTTCTTTACATCTTGTCTTTCTGAATTGTGTGCTTTCAATCAAGCTCCTATACTGTTACTTTGGATCCCACCCAATTGCAGGACACCAGCAATCACCTCTCTCTCATGCTTCACTAACTTTTGCCTTTCTATTGAATTATTTTCATCTGTCAAAAATGTGCTGTAATACCTTCTGTTTTATAAAGAATCAAAACAACTTCATTGGCCTCCCTTGCCCTTTCAGCTTCCTTAAGTATATCTCTGTTTCTCTGTACAGCAGAGTTTCTCAGGTTTCTGCATTTGCTCTTTCTCTTTGTCCTTCCCTTTCATTCTTGAATTCATTGCAGTCAGGTGTTCCATCTAATTGCTCCACTGAAGCTTTTCTTGCCAAGTTTGCCACAAATGTTCATTTTATCAAGTCCTTGTACATGGTTTTCCAAAAGCATATGAAACTGATGGTTTTCCTTTTCATCTGGAAACTTTCCCTCCCCTGGACCCTGTCATTTCATTTTCTCTTTTTTGGCTATTTTTTAATCTTATTACTTGTAATGAGAAATGACAATGAGACAGTTATAAAACACGTTAGTAGGACAGCCACAATAATTAATACAATGCAGATTGTTGTCTCTGTAGTAGTTGTCAGAGTACAAGATGCAGACATGATAACTTTTCTAAACACTATTGCTACAAATATTTCTTCCCATTGAGCTAAGAGAAAATAGCTGTATTTATGGTTCAGTATTTCATGATAGTAGTGGATTAGCAGAACTGGCAATGTTGGAAGCTGTTGACTTGATCCTTTTATAGCTCAGCATCCTAATATGGCTTTACTTGGCATGCTTCATGGTTAAATGTTTCTGCTGGACAGTTAAGGGCAAGTTAAAGGAAGATCTATATAAAAAAGATGTAACTTTTGTATCTGACAAGGTCAGTCAAATCCCCCCAAGATTTACCTTGAAACCATGTACAGCGTTTTGTAGAACTTTTGTTAGTGTCACCCATCTGGATGAGTCATGACCATTGCTTGGCCAGTTTGCTCTCTAGGAAAGCCCGAGAGAATATTTCCTCTCTAGGTGACTCTCCTTATGCACACTGTACATTGTTGATCGCTTTCCTCTGTGGCTCCACAATCTCCTTGAACAGAAAATTTGGCACACCACTGAATTATAGGGCATTACAGTACAGATTCTCTTATGTCCTGAGTCCTCACTGACCTTGAAAGGCTAGGGCCAAAATATTGGCTATCCTTGTAGCCCTTCTTTTTCTCTAATTTTTTGGTTCACAAACTTAAGTTGTTAACCCTCCAGAAGAGAAACTTAGTGATACTATTAGTCTATACCATAGGTACTTGAGCTTAATATCACTGTATTTCTTAATACCAAATGGCTTATACTTAATAGCTATCATAAAAAAAATCAACCAACAAATGTTGGAGAGGCTGTGGGGAAAAAGGAACACTTCACCGCTGCTGGTAGTAATACAGACTGGTGCAACCATTATGGAAACCAGTATGGAGACTTCTTTAAAAAGTAGGACTGGTAGGGGCCCGGCGGGATGGCTCAGTGGTCTAAAGCTCCTGCTTGGGGAAGCTTGGGTGGCTTCAGGGACCGCAGTTCGATCCCGGGCACCACATGCTGCACCAGCCCTGGCCTCGGGGCGGGCTGAGCTGGCCATGGAAATGAGTGAATAAACAAACAAAGGTTCTGAAACAGGAATAAAAATAATAA
>PVJA010032065.1:0-24368 GCA_004027025.1 Myocastor coypus
AAAAAAAAAAAAAAAAAAAAGTTTTTGAGGCAGAATCCTGCCATGTAGTTCAGAATGGCCTTGAACTCATGGCAGCACTCCTGCCTCAGCCTCCCGAGCGCTGGGTTTTCAGGCCTGTGCCACCACATTATGTCTCAGCAAGTAGGTGTTTATTTATTTTGTACTGGGAATCAAATTTACAACCTCATGCTTACCAGGCCGGCACTGTGTCACTGAGCTATCTCCCTGGCCACTTCAGAGGGCTTTGGAAGGGCTGCAGCGTGAGGGACTGAGTGCATTCTGTTATTCCTCAGCCATAGCCGTCTGCTTGACTTAGCCGGGGTCCGGATTCAGCCCTGCAATGATGCTTTCCTTGGGGCCACCCGTGTGACCCTGCTGTTGGTGTGAGAGCCTCAGTGGTGAGGCTGCCCTTCGGGTGGCTGCCATGGCTTCCGGGTGAAAAGCTTGGGCACGCCCGCATGTGTGAAAGCGGAACAGGAAGTTGTGAGCCAGCGATGGGGGCAGGGCTAAGTGGGGTGGGGCACGGAGGACCTCAGTAGGAAGGTGACCCTGGTGGCACGCTACACTTAGTAAGGTGAAGGAGAACTTTTTTTTTTTTTTTGGTAAAACTACGAAATACCCTGCTGAACGTGAGCAGGGGGTGAACGCCTGTCATGCCAGCACTCTGGAGGCTGAGGCAAGAGGGTGGCTTGAGTTCAAGGCCAGCCTGAAGTATATAGTGAGAACGTCTCTGTCTCTCTCTAAAACAAAACAAAACAAAACAAAACAATTTAAAAAGCCCCCCCCCCAGCTATCTTTCTTCCTGGCAGAGGTGACACCGTGGATGTCGCTGATGCTGTGACTTGGAGCGGAAGCTGCAGGCTGGAGACCTCCATCCTCAGCACCCCAGAACGTCGGATGTGCCTTTCTGCTTCCTTCTTCACAGCCAGAGGCTTCAGGGTCTGAAGAGCAAAGGCGTCTGCAAACTCTCTTGCTGAGTGAGGGTGGTGGGTCTCAAGGAGGCGTAGAGGCATGGTGGTGTGCACCTGCAATCCCAGCACTCAGCAGGCCGAGGCAGGGGGATCCGCAAGACTCTGAGGCCGGCTGGACTACACAGCGATATTTTGCCTCAAAAAAGTGAAACAAAACAAAACTTGGGGAGATAGCTCAGCGGCTTAATTGCCTACCTGGAAAGTGCAAGGTTCTGAGTTTGATCCCTGGTACTTAAAAAAAAAAAAAAAAAAAAAAAAGTAAAAAAAGAATCAAATTGCAAATTGAAAGAAAAAAGTGGTTGAAAAAAAGCTGATTAGAAAAAAAAAAGCTGGTGCCTTCTGGGGGTGGGGTTAGAGCTTGGGTGGGGCTAAACTGGAAGGGGCGTGTCTTGCATTTAATTATCTCAGGACCCAGTCAGGTCATTGCATTCCTGTTTCACAGTGGAGAGGGTGGAGCTTCAAGACCACACGTCTAGCGAGCATGCGCATACTGCATACCGTCCAGCTTTCACAGGCTGCCATCTGGGTGCGTGGGTGACAGGGTGACTTCATCCTGCTTTATTTCTGTGTGAGAGAGGGCTGCAGCAGTTTCCACCCACGGGAGTGGAGCTCTGTTCCCAGCCCTGCTGGGGTCTGGGATGCTCACCGGGTCCGAGGCTCCTGCGGACCAGGCAACTCCACTATAGTCCTCCTCATCAGGATCAGGAACCATCATTCTCTTGGGAGTCATGAGGCTGAGGCAGGGGGGTCACTTGGTGCCCAAGGCCAGTATGAACTACAAAAGGAGACCCTGTCTAAAAAAATGAACACAACCCAAAACACCATATACATACACACTCAAAACAGGACAGCTAACGTTGCAATGAAGCACTGAAGCCTCCCCTCCATGTCTGTGTGGTCCAGGGAGGAAAAAAAAAACCTTTTGGAAGATGGTAGGCTCTGAATAATGTTAATATTTTAGTGTGTATATCTTCAGGCAGGATCTGGTATGTAGCACAAGCTGGCCTTAAACTCACAAGGATTCTCCTGTCTCAGCCTCCTAAATCCTGGAATTACAGGTGAGCCCCACCACTGAGGTTATTACGTGTGTGTGTGTGTGTGTGTGTGTGTGTGTGTATGTGTGTTTTGTCTTTTTGAGACAGGGTCTTGCTATGCAGTTCAGGCTGGCCTTGAGCTCGATTTTGCAGCCCAGGCTGGTCTCAAAATTGCACGAATCCTCCTGCCTCAGCCTCCTGAGTGCTGGGATTACAGGTGTGGGCCACCACACCAGACTATTTTGGTTTTTTATTGGCACAGATCAGTATCACTGTGTACAAAATCGAAGACTTCCCTGTGGTGAGCAGCTGCGGTCACTGTTTGCAGAAGTTGTGTGCTTGGGGTGTGACTGTGATTGTCAGACTCATAGTTTGCTTTTGCAAACTGTCCTGGAGAGAACTGAAGAAGCAGCAGTCTCATGGGGGCTACTAAGAAGTTTAACAGCAAGGAACTGTGCTTCAAAGACCCCAAGATACATTACTTAGGTATTTAAACTCAAGAAGATGAACTATGTACAGTCAGAGGCTGGAGTCCAGGAAGGCAGTTTAGAGGTAGCTGTGGCTGATAGAGTTTTTTTTTTTTTTTTAAGACACGGTCTTGTTATGTCCTCTAGGCCAGCCTTGAACTCACTATGGAGTCCAGGCTGGTCTTGAACTCATGGTAATCCTCCTGTCTCAGCTTCCAGGGTGCTGGGATTACAGGTGTGTGTCACCATGCCCGGCTGGTAGAGATTTTTCTCTTTTTTGTATGTACTACGTGGTTACAGGGTCTCACTACACAGATGGGATTTGTAGTGATCCTCCTGTTTCCAGCCTCTGAAGCACTGGGATTGTAGGCGCACGCCACCACACCCAGTTTCAATGGCCCGCTCAACGCGTCCCAGGGGCAGGGCTGGCACGGCACACTCAGGTTTCACCCCCTCCATCCCTGTGTCTGCCTAAGCAGGTCCATTGAGCTATCTGGTCAGCCTTTGTTTTTAAAACTTAAAGGCCTTTAGGGGAGTACTGCAAACTTCCCTGGCTGCCTGATCCCTGGCAGCCATTTCTAATTCATGAATTTGGAGCTGTCCGTTAGTTCTTGGGTTATCTGGGCCCCCTGCCCACCACTGTCTGCTCTTCACCTGGAGAGCTTGTTCCAGTATCTGTGAACCTAAGGTGGGCTTGGTAAAAACAAAAAACAAAAAACAAAAAAAACCAAAAAAGGCTGGGCATGGTGGCTCACGCCTATAATCCCAGAACTTGGGAGGCTGAGGCAGGAGGATCGGTGCGAGTTCGAGACCAGCCTGGGCTACAAAAGTGAGCTCAAGGCCAGCCTGAACTGCATAGTGAGATTCTGTCTCAACAAGGCAAAAAAAAAAAAAAAAAAAAAAAAAAAGTGGGCTTGCTGTATGTGGCAGAGTTCCACTTCAAAGCTTGGACACTCCCTGGAGTGGATAGCACTGGGGAACTCCGTTGGTTATCTTTGTTGGTCATAATGAGAAATTGATGATAAACAAAAAATAGTGACTAAAACTGAGTGTGGTGGTCCACGCCTGCAATCCCAGTACTCAAAAGGCTGAGGCAGGAGGATTGCTGTGAATGTAAGGCCAGCCTGAACTTCATAGTGAGATCCTGTCTCAAACAAAACACGACAGCGCATAAAGCAGGGTGGGGTGGCATGCATCTGCGGTCCCAGCCTTCTGGAAGGCTGGGGCAGGTCCACAGGCTTGAGCCTAGCTTGGGCAATGTAGCAATTTAGCAAGACCCTGTTTCCTCTAGGGCTGTGGTTCATTGTGAAGCCCCTGGGTTCAATCTCTGCAGACTGAAAAAACAAAACAAGATAAAAACCCTGTGAGTAAGCTGACATTTGCTATTTAGGCCACATATGTTTACTGAGAGCTGCTATTCTGGGTACTTGGTAAGACAGCAGCAAAGCAAATGGAGAAAAGTGGACCGTGAACCGGGCATGCTGGGGCACACCTACAGTCTCAGCTATCTGGGAACCTGAGGCAGGGGATTGCTTCAGTCCATGAGTTTAAGGCCAACCTGGGCATCACAGGAGACCCTGTCTCAAATTTTTTTTTTTTTTAACTTTATTGATGTAATGCCCCACTCAACCTGCCCTGGGGGTGGGGCTGGTGCAGCATGTGGTGTCGAGGATCAAACCAGGGTCCCTGCAGTTGCCTAAACAGGTGCTTTAGACCGCTGAGCTATCTCGCTGGTCCCAGCTTCAAAAAACTGTTTTAAAAAAAAAAACACTTAAATTTCTCATTGAGGGTGAATAAGTAGAGAAGATACCGTGTTGTTAAGAGGTAACAGTGCCGCGGGAACAATGGGAAAGGAACATGAAGCAGCAGCTAGGGGAGACACCTGTTTTGACTGAGCTCCGGAGTAAACCCTTGAAGCCTGCCCTGCCCAAACCGAAATGGAGTCACTCATGCTAAAAACCACACAATGGAACTGAAAGTTTAAGGAACCAGGCAGACGGCCCACCCGCTCGCAGAGACGGATTTTTCTAAAAGCATACCATTCTGGTCTGTCTCCGCCAGCTACTCGAAAGCCCCTCTCTTCACCTGTACAAAAAGGTAACCTGGGCTTCATACGGGCTCCTCCTATTCTGCTTCACTGTTTCCACCTCAGGCCCACAGCTCCGGCTGGGCCCCCTGGGAAGAAGCATTCTATTTTGCAGAATAGGGGCTTTCCCAACTCATGAACTCCGAAGAGAAGCAATTAGATCTCTAAAATTAGATCAAATACAAAAGCAATTAGGCCTGTGAGGAAATTGGTAGCCACTTTGGCTTTTTCGGGATAGGAAATGCTGGAGGGGGAGGGGTGAGAAGCGTTGCCCCTGACAGGCTTTGTGAGGAAAGGAACATTTATTTATTTATTTATTTATTTTCTCCCTTCTTCTTTGGGAGGTGCATACATAATGGTCACAGTCATCGCAGGGGACCTGCACCTATACAGGATATATCCTGCTTGTTTCTCTCCCTGCTCCCCTCCCTTTAACTCCTCAGGAACACTTAATTACAAACAGGAGTTAAGTGAGGGTTTACCATATCTGGGGTAAAAACGTTTTAGGCCCAAGAGGGAAGGCTGAGGCAGGAGGATTGCAAGTTTGAGTTCAGCCTACACAATTTCGGGATTTATCAAAACCAGCTCCCAAGTAAAAAGGGGTGGGGTGTAGCTCAGGGTGAAGGCCCTGGGTTCAATCCCCAGGACTAGAAAAAAGGCAAAACCCTGAAGGGAATTGGGCTGGCAGTAAGAAAGGTTGGTGGGTCCAGCGCCCAGCAGACTTTCTGAGTGGGGTGAAAGCCGGGGTGTGTGTATGTGGGACAGGGAGTGACTGGGGTTTTGACCAGCTTCCTGCTGAGTCATTCCCCAGGCGCAGGAGGGTAGGCAGGCTGAGGGGGCGTTCTCGGTGCTCCCCCTGCCCTGCCTGGCCATGGGTCTGCACCACAGTGGCTGCACTAGCTCATCAGGAGCCTCTGGAAGCCCAGGGGTCACACCTCCCCACAGCCAGTAGGAGGGGGGATGGCCCAGGGGACACATTCAGGGCATACTTCTGTCCCTTATCAGGCAGCTCTGCTTCCCCAGGGAACCATTCCTGCTCCCGAAGCCACCATGTCCCCGGGGCACCTGTGCTGGTGGCAGATACAGTTCCTGACACACAGGGAGGGATGGGCCAGGGTCCTGGGCCTGTGCCTGGTGTGGTCAGCCTTCAGACCAGGCTCCACGAGGAGGGACAACCGCCAGCAAGAAATGGACCCGCGAGTCATAACAGCCTGCATCCTTGGGGAATGAGCGGAGAACATTGCAAAGAGCAATCCAGGGGCTGGCGAGATAGCTCAGCGGTCTAAAGCACTTGCTAAGGCAACTGCAAGGACCACGGCTCAATCCCTGGCACCACGAGCTGAGCCAGCCCCACCCCCAGGGCAGGCTGAGCCAGCCATAACATAAACAAATAAATAAAGTTAATAAAGAAAGAGCAATCCGTCAGATCTTGCTGTGGATATAGATGCTCGTCAGAGAAAAGTGCTGTCAGTGTCACGACAGCCAGCCACATCCCATGCCCAAATTAAAGATGGAGACAAGTTTGCTGATGCCATAGAATAGCCGAATCTATTTGCATATCTCAAGGCTCACTCTTGGTTTAGATTGGAATTGGTGTGTGCATTCTCTTGTCTGTAATTCTTCCCATTAAAATGTGTCACGGAGGATTCATAACCCAGAGTCCACTGGAAGCCATCCGGCCATGGCTGATGCTGCCTCAGCTTCTGCAAGCAAAGCAGGAGGAACCATGGAGGACCACGTGGGGACTCTCCTTGAAGGTAGAGCAGGTGTCTCCAATTGGCTGAGCCTAGCCCTATTCCCATGTATGAATGTCAGCAGAGCTGCCTAGGCCTTTCCCTTGTCCCTTCAGTTGGCTTTAAGCCATGCAAATCTGTCCAGCCCAGGTGTTTTTTTTGGTGGGACTGGGGTTCGAACTCATGACCTTGCACTTTGCCAGTCAGGTACTTGTGCCACGGAGCTATCTCCCCAGCCCCTAGCCGAGGTGCTGATGTGTGGTCTCTGACAGAAAGATGGCAGGGCAGTAAAGAGATAGGAAAGATGAACAAAACCTTTATTAATTCCAAAGACACAGAGAGGATCAAGGGAAGATGGGTCAAGTAGATACTCTGGCCTGAGACAAAGGAAGCTGAGGCTTTTATGGACTTTTGCTTGGGGTGAAGTTAGAGGGGGATGTTGAGAAATATCTGAGGAGCTGACTGGCGTCTTCCCTGAGGTGGTGGCAAAGGTGAAAGGAAATTGCACCCTGGGCTTGGTTGGAGAAGCGGGGAGGTGGTCTCTGGGAAGATGAGCTGTTGTGTTGAGGGCTTCAACCAAAGTAGATGACCAAGCCAGGCGTGGTGGCGCACGCCTGTAATCCCAGCACTCAGGAAGCTGAGGCAGGAGGATCAGTGCAAGTTCGAGACCAGCCTGAGCTACAAAGTGAGCTCAAGGCCAGCCTGAACTGCATAGTGAGACCCTGTCTCAAAAAGAGAAAAACAAAAACAAAACAAAGTAGATGACCACCATAATGATTCAGCCATTCATAGTAGGGCCAGCACCTATCATTCCCTTCTTTTTTTTTTTTTTTGTCTTTTTGAGACAGGGTCTTGCTATGCAGTTCAGGCTGGCCTTGACCTCACTTTTGTAGCCCCAGCTGGTCTCAAACTCACATCGATCCTCCTGCCTCAGCCTCCCAAGTGCTGGGATTATAGGCGTGAGCCACCATCATTCCCTTCGTTTGGTTGTTATGAAAGGGGAGATGTGTCTCTTAGACAGCTTCCTGCTGAACGGGAGCATTGTCTTGGGATTGAGGAGAGTTGACCGTTGACCGGGCGATGCTTCATGGCCATGTAGAAGCTAGTACCAGATGTCTTAGCTAGGACAAGAAATTAATCATTAGTAGAGGGGCCGAGGAGATAGCTCAGGGGCACAAGTGCCTGCCTGGCAAGTGCAGAGTCCTGAGTTTGATCCCTGGTTTTGAAAAAAAAAAAAGGAATTAATCATTAGTGAAGGCTCACATTAGTGACTGAAGAAACCTTGAAAAAAGTTTTAAAAAAGCAGCATGTTATGAGTACATATGTCATCATGTCATCATGGTTAAAGGGTACAGGAAGGGAGTCTGTGGTCTGAATGTGTCATTTTACGATGACTATGTTGAGAGGGGGAGGAGGAGTATTAGAATTTTATCTGAATATTAGGCACCTTGAACTATAAATTGTGGCCAGAGAAGTGTTATCTCTTACCAACCATAGACATGTTAGCAGCTAAATCCCTGTAGAAGATAACGGACAGCAGTTAGACTTTTACAGAGAACATGTGACATCAGTGGTCATACATAGGAGTGTAGCATAAGAGTCATAACAGATGATGAAATCCCCATTAAGTATTTAAGCTTTTTTTTTTTTTTGCAGGACCAGGATTCAAGCTCACGACCTTGCTCTTGCCAGGCAGGCACTTGTGCCACAGAACTATCTCCCCAGCCCCTGAGAAAGGTATGTTTATCTTTTATTTTTTTTAAAGAATTTTTATTTATTTACTTATTTTTTTCTTGTTTCAGAACCTTTGTTTGTTTATTCGCTCATTTTTATGGCTGGCTCAGCCTGCCCCGAGGGCAGGGCTGGCGCAGTATGTGGTGCCGGGGATTGAACCGCGGTCCCTGAAGCCACCCAAGCTTTCCCAAACAGGTGCTTTAGACCACTGAACCATCCCGCTGGGCCCCGAGAAAGGTATGTTTAATTCTGAAAGAAAATATTAGTTTTTTAAAAACACATTTATGCCGGGCGTGGTGGCTCACGCCTGTAATCCCAGCACTCGGGAGGCTGAGGCAGGAGGATTGGTGCGAGTTCGAGACCAGCCTGGGCTACAAAAGTGAGCTCAAGGCCAGCCTGAACTGCATAGCAAGACCCTGTCTCAAAAAGACAAAAAAAAAATAAAAACACATTTATTTATTTATTTATTTATTTAGTCTTTTTGAGACAGGGTCTCACAATGCAGTTCAGGCTGGCCTTGAGCTCACTTTTGTAGCCCAGGCTGGTCTCAAACTCGCACCGATCCTCCTGCCTCAGCCTCCCAAGTGCTTTGATTATAGGTGTGCACCACCACACCCAGCCAATATTAGTTTTTTATGGTAGAATACTGTACATTTGGAAAGCATGAATATATTTAATGTATCAAGAGCAACTCTTAGTCGGGTGTGGTGGCACATGCCTGTAATCCCAGCACTTGGGAGGCTGAGGCAGGAGGACTGGTGTGAATTTGAGACCAACGTGGGCTACAGAAGTGAGCTCAAGGCCAACCTGAGCCACATAGTGAGACCCTGTCTCAAAAAAAAAAAAAAAAAAAAAAGAAAAGCAACTTTTATGTGAAAACCTTATTTTTAATCAATTTTTATATCATTTAGACTACCTGGTCACTCAGGAGAAAGCATGCTTTTATGTCTATATTTTAAAACTCAAATAAAAAGAGGAACAGTGGTTGACAGAATGACATAAGCACAGAAAAAAATACACAGAACCCAATAAACACACATCTTTACAAAATCAGAATGCACTCAAATGTGTTTCTGGCTAGGTTAAATTATGATGACCTAGGGGCTCGGGAGATAGCTCCATGGCACAAATGCCTGCCTGGGAAGTACAAGGTCGTGAGTTTGAACCCTGGTCCTGCAAATAAATAAATAAATAAATAAATAAATAAATAAATAAAAATAAATAAATTATTATGACTTTTTCTAAGTTTGTAATTATGAGAGACTAGACAGAATTTCTTTTTCCAGCTCAGCCTGCCCTGGGGGTGAGGCTGGTGGAGCATGTGGTGCCAGGGATTGAACTGCAGTCTCTGCCGTTGCCTAAGCAGGTTCTTTAGACCACTGAGCTATCTTGCTGGCCCCTAGACAGAACTTTTGTAAGTTAATTAGCAAAGATCTCTCATAAGAAAATTTGAAAAATGCAAAGGCCTCTCTCTATATATATTATGTATAATATATATATGTATTTTTTTTTTAAAGGGAAAGGAACATTATTATCTTTGAGGACACAGAAAGAATCTGGGTAAGATGAGAGATTTTCTTGAGTTGTAATAAAGGGAGGCTGAGGCTTTTATAGCCTTTTGCCAGGGGTGGAGCTTGAGGGGGGTGTTTAGATATACCTGAGGAACTGCTTGGGGTCTTCTCTGAGGCAGCAGGAAAGATGAAAGGAAATTGCACCCTGGGCTGTGTTGGAGAAGAAGTGGGGAGGTGGTCTCTGGGGAGGATAAGCTGTTGTTTTAAGGGCTTCAGCCATATTAGATGACATCATAATGGTTCAGCAACTCTTACTAGGGCCAGGACCTTTCAGGCACTGTTACTCTGCCCCATAACTCACCTGAAATTGGTGGGGTGGAGCACTAGCTGCTGGGATTGGGTCCTTCTCTTTTTCTCTGTCTTTTTCCTCTGTCTCTGTCTCTGTCTCTCTCTTTCTCTCTTTTCTCTTCCTTTGTCTCTCTGTCTCTCTTCTGTTTCTCTCTATCTCAAGATAAGAGACTATGACTTCCCAGAGCATAAAAAACTACACATCAGAGATAGCTCAGCAGTCTAAAGCGCCTTCTTAGGCAAGTTTAGGCAACCACAGAGACTGAGGTTCAATCCCTGGCACCACAGGCTGTACCAGCCCCACCCCAGGGCAGGCTGAGTGGCCATAATATAAATAAATAAATAAATAAAGTTTTAAAAAACATTACATTACAAGTTCAAGACTGATAAGCAGCCGGCAGAAAGAAAACAAAACACAAGCTGGGCATGGTGGCTCATGCCTGTAATGCCAGCACTTGGGAGGCTGAGGCAGGAGGATCAGTGCGAGTTCGAGACCAGCTGGGGCTACAAAAGTGAGCTCAAGGCCAGCCTGAGCTGCATAGTGAGACCCTGTCTCAAAAAGACAAAAAACAAACAAAAAACAAAACCATTACACATCAGAGCCGAAGCATGGACCCCAAGACATTAGACGCTACCTCAGTGTGCAGGCAGATCGCTCCTTCTGCAGCTCCCACCTAGTCTGGCTCATCGCACTCACCTGTTTCCTGCCATCCTCACAGTCCTCCTTGAGCCACCCTTGAGTCAGGTTTGGCTCTGGGTTGAAGCCTGTGTTCTGGATAGCTACATTTTGGCTGGACTTGGGACCCCTTGGCTCTCCATAACTACAAATATGTCTCAGTGTCTTTGGGATTAATGCATTAGAATTCCAATACTGCTTCCATGTTGTTACAAATAGAAACTTCTCTGACCAAGACAAGGGCTCTCTGTAACTGAAAGCTTCCCTGGTGCTGCACAGCAGTCTAAGCATTCAGTGTGTTTTATGTTCTCTCTCTCTCTCTCTCTCTCTCTCTCTCTCTCTGTCTCTGTCTCTGTCCTCTCTCCGTCCTCTTTCTCTTTCGCTGTCCTCTTTGTCTCTTTCCTCTTTTTCCTTTCTCTGTCTTTCCTCTTTCTCTTTTGCTGTCTCTTTCCTCTTTTTCTTCTCTGTTTCTCTCTCCCTCTCTGTTTCCTCTCTCTGTCTCTCTTTATTCTTTATTCTCTCTCTCTTCTCCCCTGCCCTTTCTTCTGACAAGGTCTCACTGTGTATTCCAGGCTGGTCTTGAACTCAGGCAATTCTGCTGCCTCAGCCTCCTGAGTGCTGGGATTGCAGGCTAGCACTGCTGCACCTGGCTCTGGACTTCCTGTCCAGATGGCCAGCGTCCAGCAGGACTCCCAAGATTCTTCCCAGTACCCTGGCCACCCTCAATGTCTGCAGCCCTCCCCCAGGATGCACTGTGAGAAAGGGCACTGTGGTGCTGGGGTCCTGGCCAGGCTCTTGTTCAAAGAATTGGTCAACACAAGCAAAAGACGTAGTGAGGTTTACTGTGCATTAAAGTAGGAAGAGGGGCCAGGATGCTCTGGAAGAGCAGCTGCGTGGGTGAGTGCCAGAAGCCGCCGCAGGAGAGGAGCTCTGCCCAGAGCCCAGAAGAGCAGGCAGGGATGCTACAAACTGTAAGCCCGGCCCTGACTGAGATAGCTGCTCTGCGCATGTGCCCTGGGAGTGATGGGCGGGCCTTTGTGATAGACAGCTCTCCATGCCCAGCTGCGTTGCCACGGCCGAACTCCTGCCTCCTAGCCTCTGTTCCCCATGGGTCAAAAAACCCGCGCGCGCATAGGAAGGAGGTCTCAGGAAACCCAAGTGTCACCATACACCAAGGTCACCTCCCCTCCGAGATGTCCTCAGAAGCCCTTGTGACATTCAGGTTTGAGAAACAGCGAGGTTAGGAAACAGGAGTCCAAGCAAGACAAGCAGAGTATGCAGAAAAGGGTGCAAGGTTTGTCTGACAGGAGGACTTGGAAGGTCAGGGGCCCGTTCTCTAAGGATTCCTCCACCATCAGTCCATCCATCCATCCATCCATCCATCCATCCATCTGCTCACCACTAATCCAGTCTTTCACTCACCCATTCATTCATTCCCTCATCTACCGTTCATCCATCCATGTAAGCATCCACCCATCCATCCACCCATCCATCCACCCATCCACCCATCCATCCATCCACCCATCCATCCATCCACCCATCCACCTAAGCATCCACCCACCCATCCACCTACCCATCCACCCATCCATCCATCCACCCACCCATCCATCCGTTCGCTCATCCACCATTCATTCATCCGTCCGTCTCTCCATCCATCCATGCACTCAGTTCATCCATTCATTTGTTACACACTTCCCCGATCACCCACTTTGCTCCAGGTTCTAAATGGACCCTGTATAGCCGGGCGTGGTGGTGCACACCTGTAATCCCAGCATTTGGGAGGCTGAGGCAGGAGGATCAGTATGAGTTTGAGACCAGTCTGGGCTACAAAAGTGAGCTCAAGGCCAGACCTGAACTGCAAACTGCATAGTGGGACCCTGTCTCAAACACACACACACACACACACACACACACACACACACACACACACACACACAATGGTCCCTGCCTTCTCTGTGTCCGTGGAGTTTAGGAAAGGTAAAAATGAAACTAATCAGTTTTTGTCTCATTGCAGGATTCTCCAAGAGGAAATAGCCGGCAAGGTGCGTACCTATAATCTCAGCCCTCTGGGAGGCTGAGGCAGGAGAACCAAGGTTCAAGCCCATCCTGGGTAATTTAGGGAGATCCCCTCCCAAAGTGGGCTGCAGCTGTAGCTCAGTGCAAAGGTCCTAAATTCACTTCCTAGTACTGAGAAAAAAAAGAAAGGAGAAAGGAAGGGGTCTCTATCTTCCTTGGAATACAACAGGTGAAGTCTCGACAGTCTGAGGGACCCTGGTGCCCCTCCCACTAGAGACATAAAGCAGCAGATGCGGGGGGGGGGGTGCGATTCTCTCTGCCACGAAAAGGGCAGAAATGAAGACATAAGCACCGAAAGTGGTCAGAAGCTCCCCAGGCTTCACCTGACCCCAGGGCTGCCGTGAACCAAGCTCAGGCCTGGCCGCCCATGGAGGTTCGGCTTCCTTTGGAGCTCAGGAAGGCCCAGGAGGAGGCTGGTGCTGCTGCCCAGCAGTGGTGGGGCCTGCTGGCTTCCAGTCCGCTCTGGCTCCTGCGCGTCTCACGCCTTGGATCCTCCTCTGAAGAAGCATCTGCGGTTCAGAGGGCAAAATACCAGCGGGGCAGGGCAGCCCAGGCCATCCCCGTGCTCTGGGAAGCCGAGTCAGGAGGAGGTCGAGAGCCAGGGCAGCCTGTGCAATTTAGGGATTTAGCGAGGTCTGGGCTCTGAAACAAGGAGAAGCAAAAGGAGCCATTGAAGAGGCCACTCTGGCCCATGGAGTCTGCAGCAATCCGGTCCTTCCCTGCCACCTGCAGGGTGAAATGCGGATGAGTCCTTGGTCACCGAAGTTCCTCAGCAGGGCCGGAGAAGGCCCACTCACCCCGGCTGTGGGGCTCTGGGGCCCCGGGCTCCCATGAGCGAGGTAAGAGGGGCCGACTGCACAGGTTCCGATTCTGTGTCCAGGCTGGGACTTGCGAACTGTGTTACCTGAGTTATTAGGGGCGGGTTCTTAGCATGTGTGTGTGTGTGTGTGTGTGTGTGTTGCTAGGCTTGAACCCAGGGCCTTCACACAGAGCTTCATCTTTTTTTTTTTTTAAACCATTTGTTAGCATTTAATGAACCTGCTGCCCAGTGGCTTCAAGCTACCAGGACACAAGCCCCCCCACAACACCCTTAATCTTCTCCTCTGCTCTTCTGCTGAAGAATTTGGCCTTCACGATGACAGGCTGCTTTGGGAGCTTTCCCTTCCCAAGAACTTTGTAGTAGCCCGACCGCACTACATCAGTGATGAGAGCTACTCCAGTCTTGTTCTTGGCAGCGTTTACTCGTGTCTGCTCACTGACCAGTGTCCACAGTTTATCAAGGTTGACAGTTGGGCAGAAGCTCTGGTTTCTCTTTAAGTGGTAATGCCTCATACCAACCTTCCCAAAGTAACCTGGGTGATATTTGTCGAAGTTGATCCTGTGATGATGCATGCCACCATCACTACCCCGGCCTCCGGGGTGCTTCCGGTGCTTCCCGATGCGGCCATGGCCGTGGCTCACATGGCCCCGAAGCTCCCGGGTCTTCCTTAGTCTGGAGGGCATGTCGGCGGCCAAGACGAAAGAGCCAGAGCTGCATCTTTAGCCCTTTATATTTAAGACAGTGGGGTCTTGCTAAACTGCTATATCGCCACACTGCCAAGGCAGGACTTAAATCTGCAGCCCCCTGCCTCGGCCCCCCAAGGTGCTCGGATGACAGGAGGCACCACCACACCCTTTATTCCTGCCCTGATATTTATTTATATATTATTATTATGGTTATTTTTATATTATGGCTGGCTCAGTCTGCCCTGGGGGTGGGGCTGGCGCAGCGTGTGGTGCCGGGGACTGAACCCTGAGGTTGCCTAAGCTCGCCTCAGCAGGCACTTTAGGCCGCTGAGCTATCTTGCCGGCCCATGGTTTTTCTCATTTGTAAAGCAGAGCTGGAAGCAGTGTTAAAGTTTTGGACAGCTGAAGGGACTCATGTCAAGGAGTGCTAGGACTGTGTGTGAGTACGTAGGCAATGACAGCCACAGTGTGAGTGTCCGCTGGCCACCAGCGATGTGCGATGCTATTGATCATTCATCAATTTACATAGCTTTTCTTTTTTGGGGGGCGGGCGGGACTGGGGTTTGAACTCACAACCTTGCACTTGCCAGGCAGGCACTTGTGCTACGGAGCTATCTCCCTGGCCCCAATTTACATAGCTATTAAAGTATGTAAAAAAAAAAAAAGTGTTGTAAGTTTAATGAAAGAGTACCTTAAAATTTAAGTATTCCTCCTTCCAGCAGATGCACGAGTTCCTCTTTTCTTTTTGAGATTGGGTCTTATGAGGTAGTTCGGGCTGGCCTTGAACTCACTGTGCGTAGCCAGGCTGGCCTCAAACTTGCCAGGGTCCTCCGGCCTCAGCCTTCCGAGTGTGGGAAGACAGGCGTGCACACCCCCCCCCCCCAAAGGCTGTCTTTGGCCTGGTGAACGCACGAGTGCAGATCCTGTCATGTTGGTAGTAAGGTTGTGGTTAAGTAGAGAAGCATCTAGGTTCCAGAGAGGCATGCTGGAGTACTTAGGGATAAAATAGGATGTTTGCGTTCTGATTTAAAACACATGCACAACAACAATAGTGACAGAAGAATTGCTGCTGTGAGTGTGGCGAGATGTTAATGACGATTAAATGTTGGGAGCAGATGCCTGCGGGCTACTGGCTCCTCCCCCCGAACGTTGGCTCTTTGGAGACGGAGAGACGACTGCGTGCAGCCACAACAAGTTTTTTTTTTTTTTTTTAACTTGCTTTTTTTTGGTTTGTTTTGTTTTTTAAAAACTTTATTTATGTTATGGCTGGCTCAGCTTTCTCTGGGGGTGGGGCGGATGCAGCATGTGGTGCTGGGGACCAAACCCGCAGTCCCTGCCCTGTCATTGGATAAACTTGCCTAAGCGAGCACTTTCGAAGGCTGAGCTATCTTGCCGGCCCCAAACTTGCTTCTTTCTTTTTTTTTTTTGAGACAGGGTCTCGCTATGCAGTTGAGATGGGCCTTGAGCTCACTTTTGTAGCCCAGGCTGGTCTCGAACTCACACCAATCCTCCTGCCTCAGCCTCCCGAGTGCTGGGATTACAGGGGTGCGCCACCACACCCGGCCCAAACTTGCTTCTTTTTTTTTTGTGGGACCAGGGTTCGAACTCACGACCTTGCACTTGCCCAGCAGGCACTTGTGCCTCAGAGCTATCTCCCCAGCCCCTAAACTTGCTTCTTAATCTACAGATTGTCCCATCTCTGCTCCCTGCCCCCATAACCCCTTGAAAACAGGGACCTTGCTGGTGTCATCCATTCAGAACCCCAGCACCCCACAGTGGCCATGACAGGTACAAGCCTTTATTCCTTGCCATCAGTCCCCAGGGATGTGGCTGGCCGGGTACATCTTGCTGCCCTTCTTGTTCCTCCTCTTCCTTTTCCTCTTCTTTTTTCTTTTTTTTGGTGGGACTGGGGTTCGAACTCACAACCTTGCACTTGCCAGGAAGGCACTTGTGCTGTGGAACTATCTCCCCAGCCCTGACTGTTTTCTTTCTTTCTTTCTTTCTCTTTCTTTCCTTCCTTTCTTCTTTCCTTCTTTCCTTTCGTGGCCAGCTCAGCCTGCCCTTGGGGTGGGTCTGGCACAGCATGCGGTACTGGGGATTGAACTGCGGTCCCTGTACTTGCCTAAGTTTTAGACTGCTAAGCTATCTCACTGGCCCCAAAACTCAGGCTCTTGCACTTGCCAGACAAGTGCTAATTCTACTGAGCTATCTCCCCAGCCTCTCTCTTGCTGCCTTTTTTTTTTTTTTTTTTAAAGATTTTTTTTATTTATTTCTCTTAAACCTCATGTATTTGTGTTATGGCTGGCTCAGCCCGCCCTGGGGTGGGAGTGCGCAGCATGTGGTGCCAGGGATCGAGGAGCGGTCGCAGCGTTTGTCTTAGGATTCCTCCGCAGGCGCTTTAGACCACTGAGCCATCTCACCGGCCCCTTCTTGCTGCCTTTGTCTGAGTCTCCCCACCCTCCTGCCTGCACCCAGGCTGCCCAAAGCCTGCCATCGCCTGCCCATCTGCACCCAGGTCCAGGCCCAACAGCTGCATCCCCATGACCACCAGATGCACAGTCGCCAAAACCACTGCAGAGTATGCTTCCCATGCTCCTACTCAGAATTTTCTTAGCTGGGTGGGGTGGTGCATGGCTGTCATCCCCAGTGCTCAAGAGACTGAGACAGCAGAATCACTGTGAATTTGAGGCCAGCCTGGGCCACATAGTAAATTCAATGTCATCCTGAACTGCATAGTCAGAGCCTGCCTCAGAATGACCCCACCCTCCTATTTTTAAAAAATGTAGTTCAGGGGGCTGGGCAGATAGCTCCGTGGCACAAGTGCCTGCCTGGCAAGTGCAAGGTCGTGAGTTTGAACTCCAGTCCCACCAAAAAAAAAAAAAAAAAAAAATGTAGTTCAGGCTGGCCTGGAACTTGTGGAGATCCTCCTGCCTCAGCCTCCTGAGTGCTAGGATTACAGGCATGCACCATCATGTTGGACTGTCTTTTTTTTGGTTATGTAAATAACACATAATTATAGTGGAAAAATAAAAATGAAAATAAGCTAAATGAAGCCGGGCGTGGTGGCACACGCTTGTAATCCCAGCACTTGGGAGGCTGAGGCAGGATTGATATGAGTTTGAGAGCAGCCTGGGCTACAAAAGGGAGCTCAGGGCCAGCTTGAACTGCATAGCGAGACCCTGCCTCAAAAAGACAAAAAAAAAAAAAAAAGAGAGAGAGAGAGAGAAGAAAAGAAAGAAAGAAAGAAAGAAAGAAAGAAAGAAAGAAAGAAAAAACAACTAAAGGAAAGAGTGAGGACTGGCCAGATAGCTCAGTGGACTAAAGCCCCTGCTTAGGCAGAGCACAGTGGCTGGGTCTGATCCTGGGTATGCTGTGCCAGTGCCACCCTCGGGGCATGATGAGATGGGACTGAGAGTGGGTGTGGTGGCATTGCGCCTGTAATCCCAGCACTTGGGGGGCTGCAAACAGGAGGACCACTAGGAGTCTCATCTACCTAGTGAGACCCTGTAGACCCTGTCCTAAAAGCAGGGGTAAAAAATGGTGGTTAAATCAATTAGAACTGTCATCTTCAGCCTTATTAGATAGGTATATTATTAACTTTACGGAGAAGAAAGAGTTCCCGGTGGGCAGAAGGTAGCAGACACATACAACTCTTTCTTTTTGTGGTGCTGGGGATCAAACTCAGACCTTGCGCTTGCCAGGCAGGTGCTTATACTGGTGAGCTATCTCCCTGACCCCAACCACAGCTCTTTCTATCCTTATATCTTAGCCAGGCTATTTAGGGCGGACAGACCTAGCAACCTGCATCCCCTCACTGCCCCACGAATCAATCCCAGCGTCACACTCTCAGCTCAGCCACCTGTGAAAAAGCCCCACCTATGACCACGGGAGGGTGAGGTGCGTGGGGAAGGGTCTAGGCTCAGGCCACAACACTATCTTTGGGTGTTTACAATGTTTTACAACAGTAACAAGCACACTGTCACAAGGCAACAACATATGGTAACAAGATAATCCATCCCTAAGGTGGTGTCCAGGGGTGTTTTTCCCGTCAAATAGGAGACAATGCCAGAGCTGCTAGGTGTCAGATCTGCTCAGTTCTTGTGCTCTGAAATCAAAGAATGAACTGCAGAAGACAAAGGAGGTTAAGAGTAGGAAAGGTTTAGCCGGGCGTGGTGGCTCACGCCTGTAATCCTAGCACTCGGGAGGCTGAGGCAGGAGGATTGGTGCAAGTTCGAGACCAGCCTGGGCTACAAAGTGAGCTCAGGACCAGCCTCAACTGCATAGCGAGACTCTGTCTCAAAAAGACAAAAAAAAAAAAAAAAAAAAAAAAAAAAAAAAAAAAAAAAAAAAGAGTAGGAAAGGTTTACTGGGGAATGGGAATAGCTCCTGAGAGACAGGAGTCCCGGGTGGGTTGCCTATGAGGGAATTTTTATTTTTTTTATTTTTTTATTTTTTTATTTTTTTATTTTTTTTGTCTTTTTGAGACAGGGTCTCGCTATGCAGTTCAGGCTAACCTTGAGCTCACTTCTGTAGCCCAGGCTGGTCTCGAACTCGCATTGATCCTCCTGCCTCAGCCTCCCGAGTGCTAGGATTACAGGCGTGAGCCACCACGCCCGGCTTATGAGGGAATTTTTAAAAATGTGTTTTTATTGGTTCTTTTTCTTGTGAGGTAAGGTCTCATTTTGTGCTTTAGGCTGACTTCAAAATCACTATGTAAGCCAGGCGTGGTGGCACATGCCTGTAATCCCAGTACTCGGGAGGCTGAGGCAGGAGGATTGGTGCGAGTTCGAGAGCAGCCTGGGCTACAAAAGTGAGCTAAAGGCCAGCCTGAACTGCAAAAAGAGATCCTGTCTCAAAAAGGCCAAACAAACAAAAGTAATAAAACAAAACAAAACAGAAAAGAAATCACTGTGTAGCCCAGGCTGGCCTTCCATTCACAGTGACCTCCTGCCTCAGCCTCCCAGGTGTTGGCCTGCGCCACACCTGGCTCTACCCAGGAAATTTCTAAATAAATGTCATTTGTTCAGCAGTTCTTTTATTAATTTTTATGTATCAAATTATGATTATTTTTTGAATCAGGGATTGAACTCAGGACCTTGCACTTGCCAGGCATGCATTTGTGCCTCAGCTATCTCCCTAGCCCCTCAGGTTCTTTTAGGAGTAGATTTTCTGGAGATAAAAATGCCATATTTCTGGGGCTGGGGAGATAGCTCTGTGGCACAACTGCCTGCCTGGCAAGGTTGTGAGTTCCAACCCCAGTCCCGCAAAAAAAAAAAAAAAAAAAAAAAAAAAAAAAAAAAAAAAAAAAAAAAAAAAAAAAAAAAAAAAAAAAAAAAAAAAAAAAGAAAGAAAGAAAGAAAAGAAAAGAAAAAATGCCATCTTTCTCATCACTGTCACCATAGATAGGGTCTCATGATGCAGTTTAGTTTTGCCTGGAACTCCCAGCAACCCTCCTGCCCCAGCCTCTGAGTGCTGGGATTACAGGTGTGTGGAGTTTCAGGGATCTGTGGGTGTCTCCCAGAACAGGAAACACTTTGGTTTCTCAGTCATGAACTGGGGACCAATTCGCTGGCACCACAGCAGGATGTAAAGATGATGAGAGCCGCTGGCCAAATAGCTGAGCGGTTTAAAGCACCTGCAAGCAGATGCAGGGACCCGGGGTTCAATCCTTGGGGCCTGCTGTGCTGGCCCCGCCCCCGAGGCACACTGGGATAGCAATGGAGACTGGGTGTAGTGGCTTGCCCCTGTTATCCCAGCTCTTGGGAGGCAGTAAACAGGCGGGGTCTCTGTGAGTCCAATCTAGTAGTGAGACCCTGAACACCCTGTAGACCTTTCCCTAAAATACACACACACACACACACACACACACACACACACAAGGCAATAAAGGTGATAAAGTTTATAAATTCCTTGCATAGTAGGGTGTGGTAGCACACACCTGTAATTCTGGAACTTGGAGGCTGAGGTAGGAGGATCACCCTAAGAGAACAGTCTGAACTACAGAGTGAGACTGTCTCACAAAAACTAAGAGAAGTACAATGTTGACAGACAGTTGCCAGTGGTGGTTTTTAACTGTCTCCCTGTGTTGGATTATAGTTTTTAAACAGGGACATGGATTCTTCCTATATGGGAGAATCTAGGCCTTTAAAAATTATTTTGTTTCATGGAGAAAAATGTGGAAGAGTATTTTCTCACAGTGTGGGTGGAGGAATCTACTGCCCCTGGATGCTGTGTGTCTTCCCGGTGTGGATTCCTGAGTTCTCACCCTCACTCTTAGCCTGGGAACA
The DNA here is from genome assembly GCA_004027025.1 of Myocastor coypus. Taxonomy (NCBI): domain Eukaryota; kingdom Metazoa; phylum Chordata; class Mammalia; order Rodentia; family Myocastoridae; genus Myocastor; species Myocastor coypus. Next base: position 20,430 of record PVJA010032065.1, read on the forward strand.
GGGCTGGGGGCTGAGCCACTGACAAAGGCTGCGGGCTGCAGGCCACGGGGTCCCTGCCCACGCGACAAGGCCTGTGCTCCCTGTGCTTTGAGTTCCCCAGCAATCTGTGGGGAGTGGTGAAGCCATGCGTGGCATGACTGAAAGCTACAGTGAGCTTTCATGCTCGAAAACCCACTACCACAAACTACCATGGCCGTGGAGCCCGGCCACCTCCTCCCCTGTGCCTGGCCCTGCACACTCATCCTGGGGTCCTCTGGAGTCCTGTTTTCTGAGGGTCTTTAGTTGTGTGGTCCTGGTTTCTTCCATGTCCTGGATTGGTTTGAAACCTTTCCTTTTCATGATCACTTTGACTTTGGGGAAAGGCTGGGAAGTCATAAGATCCAGTGAGTGAGGTGGTCAGGGACACCAATGCTGGGCTGGGCAGCAGCAGCTACCGTGTTTTTTTTTTTTTTTTGGTCTTTTTGAGACAAGGTCTTGCTATGCTGTTCAAGCTGGCCTTGAGCTCCCTTTTGTAACCCAGGCTGGTCTCGAATAGGCCTTTCAGGACTACGAGAGAGATGGGCTAAGCGTTTTCAAAGCAAAGGGAGTATTTTGACGGGGCTTCACGTCCTTGTATCTTTTACCATAGTAAACTTTAAAAATTTACCATTTATTGGGGCCTGGTAGGATAGCTAAGTGGTCTAAAGCGCCTGCTTAAGAAAGCTTGGGCGGCTGCAGGGACCGCGGTTCGATCCCTGGCACCACATGCTGTGCCATCCCTGCCCTGAGGGCAGGCTGAACCGGCCATAAAAATAAATAAACAAACAAAATTTATCATTTATTTATTTAGTACCAGGCAGGACACTGTGGTTGCCAGGCAGACGCTGTGCCACTGAGCTATATATCCTGGCCTGGGTTGGTTTTTTGAGCCAGGGTCTCATTATGTAGTTCAGGGTGCTTTGAATTCACAGCAGTCCTCCTGTCTTAGGCTCCTGAGGGCTTGGATAATGGGGGTGTGCTATTATCTTGGACTGGGGTTTTTGCAAGAGGAATAATACAATACAGGACCCGTTTTATAATTTTTTTTTTATAATCACCCTAAGAATCATAAAAAGACACAGGGTCCTGAGTAAAAAAAAAAAAAAAAAGAATCATATTGAAAGAGTGCAGAAAATCTATTTATGCACTAAAGACCAAAGAAGATGCTGAGGGCACGGATCCTAATATCGTGCATCAAACCAGGTGAAAACCTGGAGCCAATAACAGTGGCTTTGTAAGTCCAATTGGAGGCCAAGAGCCCCCCACAGTGTCTCAGGCAGGCCCCTTTCATGGCTGTGCTCTAGGAAGGCCCCAAGGTCAACGGTGGAAGCCAGAAATGCTGTGCCAGTGGGATGAAGGATCTGTTCTAGCAGGCCGAGGGGCCAGAACTGCCGCCCGAAGCAGCATTCCAGGTAAGCTCCAGAGCTCCCCGAAGGTACCCTAGCTGTCCTCAGCTACAGCAAGGTCCTGAGCTCCTCCAGAAGTGCAGAAAGCTGAGTTCCCAGCAGGAAGGCCAACGTGACAAGCTTCTCCTGGAGTCTGAGCTGTGCACAACCTTTTCCTCTGGAGCCGGGAATGATGGTCAAGATGAGGACCAGAAGGGTCAGCAAGATAGCTTGGGGGTCTAAGAAGCTGCTTAGGCAAGCATAGGGACTGGGGTTTGATTCCTGGCACCACAGGCCATGCGGGCCCTGACCCTGGGCCTGTTGAGCCACTGAGAGTAGGTGCGGTGATGCACACCTATAATCCCAGCGCTGGGGAGACTGAAAACAGGAGAATCACTATGAGTCTGAGCTGCACAGTGAGACCCTGTACCAAATACATTAAAAAAAAAAAAAAAAGATGAGGACCAGAGCTCCCCCAAAGTGAACCGCAGTCATTCTCGTCAACAGTGAAGATCCTGAGCTCGTCTTCCAATGAGAAAAGCCAAGGACAAGAGCCAAGCTCATCAGGAAGGCTGGCGCGACAAGGTTCCCCAGAAGAATGGTCCAGGAGGACAGGCAGCTCTAACGGCTTCTCCAGTTCTGCCGCTTATGCTGCTGGCAACAACCTTCAGGCGGGCGCCGGTAGGTCAGGATTCAGAGTTTCTCAGGCACCTTGCCCCTAACACTCTTCCTTATAGCTTCCCAGGGCATCCTGCCCCAAACATTCCTTCTCTCAGTTTCCTAGGTAACCGACCCAACCCCAATCCCAACCCTGCCCCACGTTGTGCTTTGGTCTTGGCTCATTTCCTCTTGACCTATGTTGGTCTTGACTCACTCCCTTCTGGTGTAAATAAAATTAAAAAGGACAATGTCCACCTAAGTTTAGCTGCTCCACCTCACCCTGAAACTCGTGATCTGGTTGCTACCTGGCTGCTCCAGCCCACGATCACCCTCCCTGAAAGATCCTATAGAGTCTCCTGCCCCCCCTTTGTTCACTGCTGTCTTGGTCCACTAGACAGCCAGTCTGTTTGACGCCCTCAATAAATCCTCTACTCGTGTCAGAATGCCTGGCCTGGTTGATTGCATGGGTTTGGACCTAAGAGGCACCCACACCCAGTTCAGCTGGGTGTAATAAGTCCATTGCTACAGTTAGTAGCAATCCACTACAACTACCATGCCCAGCTAGGAAGATACTTTAATAATTGCAAACACAGCCATAGGAAGCTTAAAAAAATGTATGTATGTATATATATATATATATATATATATATATATATATATTTTTTTTTTTTTTTTTTTTTTTTTTTTTTTTTTTTTTTTTTTTTTTTTTTTTTTTTTTTTTCTTTTCTTTTCAGTATCAGGGATTAAGTATTTTGATACTTAGTTTTTTTTTTTTTTGTATTTTAGGGAATGGTCTACAGTGTGTTCAGGGTCTCACTACTAGACTGGACTCCCAGTGATCCACCTGTTTATAGCCTCCCAAGAGCTGGGATTACAGGCGTGCGCCACCATGCCCAGTCTCGATTGCCAGTCTTAGTGCCTCCCTGGGGGCGGGGCTAGCATGGCAGCAGGCTGGGAATTGAACCCCTGGCCCCTGCATCTGCCTAAGCAGATGCTTTAATCCACTGAGCTATTTGGCCAGCCCCTTTGATACACATAAAGACATTGAAGCTTGGAGAACTTATGTAACTTTTCCAGTCTGAAAACCTTAGTACAGAATCAGGACTTAAGGCCAAGCAGGAGACTACTCCCAGCATGCAGCTGGGCATGGTGGAGTACTCCTGTAATCCCTGAACTCAGGGCCCAGGCGAGAGAACTGCTGTGAGTCCAGGGCAGTCTGGGCTTTATGGTGTCGCCATTGTCGAAACTGAACGAAATCAGTTGCTGTGTGTTTCCTCCTAAGAGCAGCTCGCTGTTCAGCTCGATATATATGTGACACAGTTTGGGCCACCATATTTAACTTTTATTTCTTACTTAGATTACAAGCTGCTTTCTTTGCTTCCAGCCATTGGCTGAAATTTCCGGCCCTAAAGGGATCCAGACGTTCCGTACATCCAATACAATGAGATAAAGAATTTTTGTCTTCAGAGCCAGCTACGGGGGCGCACACTGGTCATCCCAGGTATTTGGGAAGCGGAGGCAGGAAGATCATATATTCAACCTGGGCAATTTAGTGAGATTTTGCCTCAAAAAATAACATTAAAAGGGTCACAGATGAAGTGCTGCGGCAGATAACGTGGCTGAGGGGCTGAGCTTCTGCCTCACACGCATGGCATGGCCTGTGTCCAACCCTCAGAATTTAAAAAGAAAATTGAAGTAAAAAAGGTATCTTGGGGGCAAGTGAGATGGCTCAGTGGTCTAAAGCACCTGCTTAGGAAAGCTTAGGCAACTGCAGGGACCATGGTTCGATCCTTGGCACCACATCCTGCGCCAGCCCCACCCCCAGGGCAGGCTGAGCAGGCCATTAAAAAAAAAAAAAAAAAAAAAAAAAAAAAAA
>PVJA010032066.1:0-24424 GCA_004027025.1 Myocastor coypus
AGGAGCAGGAGGAGGAGGGGGAGCAGGAGAGGGAGGAGCAGTAGGAGGAGGGCTCCATCCAGAGGACAGCAGTGAATGGCATCAGGTGCCTGGCCCGAGCCAGGAGTAGCTTGGAGACATGATTGTGACTACTTACTGGCATATCACTTCCCAAAGGTAAAAGGCTGAACAGAGACAGAACCCGCCTGCCATCGGAGCCCAGTGGTGACCTGGGGCGCCATTCAAACCACAACAGCAGCCCTCAGAGGGCTCAGGGGCTGGGAAGAAGGGCGGCTTCGGGCAGCAGACGTCCGCTCCGAGCACCGTGAAGAGCGCGGAGCCAGGGAATTTTAGGTGTCTCATCCCCTCATCCACCAGAAGCTTGGGTTTGCACAAGTTCGTGGTCCCACTCAGGTACCAGTGCCTCCTCAGTGAGGCATGCTTCCTTTGAGGCCGCTGGGTCCTGCAGCCATTTAGCATGCTCACGTTAGTTCACCTGGCCAGGGCCAGGGCCCGTGTCTTTGCTGGAGCTCCTGTAGCCAGGGATTGCGCATCCACTGAGCGCACCGGATGCGGCTGACAGGAGAAAGCCACCTGCGCCCCCGTCCCTGGTGCCCGGCCCGTCTCTGATTTGTGTGCGGCTGGACCGCCTCACGTCAGAGTGATAAGCTTTTTTAAAAATGTCATAAATAGGTTAAAGGATTGAGGCCTTGACCCTGGACAGAACCAGGCTGGGACCGTGGTGAGGGCCATCCTGGCCATGTGACCCTGGGCAGGTCACTCCTGGGCAGTCTCAACCTTGTTGTGTGGAAAATGAGAAATCAAGGGTCCAGACTCGGCCGGATGCTGGGAATCGAACACGACGCACGTGACTCTTAGGAGAGGTCTCCGTGCGCGGGCATTCACAGGAGGCCACGAGGCCCAAAATTCCATTCAAATACCCACGGGTCAACAGCGAAATTTGAGAATCAACCAAGAGAGCTTGCACTAGTGGAGCTGAGAAAGGTACCCTCAGTGACCTGAAGAGGCAAGAAGGATCCCCTCTAAACGGCGCCAGTTACTGAGAGCGAAACTGCGAGCCATTGTTCATCTGTACCTGGAAGTTAGACATTCTGTGCAGCAAGTATTGCCAAGCACCCGCGGCAATCCACTACGGGCACAGCGTACAGCAGAGCATCCAGCACTAAATTGTTCTTTAACCTTGACTTCAGAATGGCCACACGAGCGTCCCTGGATTCTGCAGAAAGGATTCCTTCAATTATGTGCTTTTAACATCTGGGGTGGGAGTACCACAGGGGAGATTCTAGTGAATTTTGAATGACACCTCCTCTCCCTTCCCATCTCCCCATGGCTGTGTGGCTTGTAAGCATCCCGGAACAGGTTTTGGGGAAGCTGGGAGTGGCTCGAGTTCGAGGTCATCATCTCAGTACAGAGCCTCATTTCTGCCCAGACACACAGGATGGCCTAATCCTGGTCCCTTTACGGTCGTCCTTATCTTGGGCAGCTTGTCAAACGCCCCTTTAGGATCTGTTGACTTCATCAACTCAGGCTGACAGTACTAAATGGAGCAAAATCCAGCTTGTGTTCTGGCCAGGAGGCCACTCCACCAGCCAGGCGAGAAGCTCCTGGCCCTGAACCGCCTGACATGTGACTCCCCCCAGACTGCAGAGTTGGGTGGGCACTAGGGTGCGGGGAGGCAGAGCAGATCAAGCAGTTTGCTCCCAGGGAGCAGCTGCTGCTTTTCCCAGCCTAGCAATTCTTTCTTCCATTTGGTGAAGCAGTCTGCTTAGCCCTCTGCGGCTCTGGGGTCTGCGGTATCCTCGGCCAGGGGCAGGCTCACCACTGAAAGTATGGACTTGGGCCTGCATACCTTCCCAGAACTGTAAGAACAGGGGCCACTTGGTTAGCTCTTAAAGTCACCAGCTCCTAGCCCAGTCTCAGTGTGCCCTCAGCAGCACCCAGGGGTGGGGGCACCAGGTGTACTCTGAGAGTGCTTCCCTGCCTCTGGGGCTGGAGAGTCACCTGTCATAGGCAGGGGCCTATTGGACCATGGAGAACCCCACCTTGGTGCCAGGATTCATGGCCCATGCTTTATAAGCTCACTCGTGAGACAGCAGCCCAGAGACTTTGATTTAATGTGTCTTTAAAATTGTTCATGGCACCCCAGATGGCACTCATGACCGACTTCGTGTTAAGAGCTGCGGAATGAAGCGAAGCCTGAGCCTCCTGCATGAATCTCTGTTCCCAAGGGTTCTGTGGAGCCTGGCAAAGAGGCTTTGAGGAGAAACACAGGCTAAGAAGTCATTGAGTTTGGCAGGCTTGGCACTGGTGGGGCCAGGACAGCCCAGGCTGGGACAATGGTGGAGGACACAGGCATCGTTTGCACAGGTCTGACCTCGATACTCTGCACTCTTGAAGAACAGAATTCTCTCACACTGGAAGGCTAGGGTGTAGCCTGGGCCTGACAGACCAGAGAGCATCCTGAGGAGCAAAGGCACATGAGAACGCTGTGTCTGGCACTCTGAGCACCTGGGAGGAGCTGGTGGAAGAGGAAGCTTAGCTCCCAGCACACCACCTTCCTAGGTGCAGGCAGGTGTCCTCTAGGCAAACCTGCGAGCCTGAAGTGCGATCCAAGTATACAGAGTGTGATCAAAAATTCTTTTATTTTTTACATTTTATTAATTTTAATGAGAAAGAAATAGCAATGAGACAGTTTCAAAACAGGTTAGTAGGACAGCCACAATAATACATCGCATGTTGTTGTCTTCACAGTAGTTGTTCAGAGCATAAGACACAGTCATGTCTTTCCTAAACACTCTTAGTACAAATCTTTCTTCTCATGGAACTCAGAGAAAGTAGCTGTATATGTAGTCCAATAGTCCATAGTAGTGGGTTATCAGCAGAACTGGCAATGTCGGAAGCTGTTGGCTTGAGCCTTTACAGCTCAGCTTATTAATACGGCTTTACTTTTTATACCTCATGCTTAGCCTTTTCTGCTGGATGATTAAGACCAACATAAAGCAAGACCTATATAACAACTTAAGATTGCAGTCCAAAAAATTATAGAAAAAGAAGGGCTACAAGAATAGGCAATATTTTGGCCCTGGCCCTTCAAGGTCAGTGAGGACTCTGGACATAAGAGAACCTGTGCTGTCACATTCTATAACTCAGTGGTTTCCCAAATTTTCTGTTTAAGGAGATTATGGGACCTCAGAGGAAAGGAACTGACGATGTACAGTGTGCCTAAGGAGAGTCACCTAGAGAGAAAACATTCTCTCATGCTTTCACAGAGAGCGAACTGGTCAAGCAATGGCTGTGACTCATCTAGATAGATGGCTGACACTGACAACAGATCTACAGCCTGCTGTACATGGCTTCAGTGTAAATCCTGAGGGGATTTGACTGACCTTGTCAGATATAAAAATTCTTTTTAAAAATCCTGTATAGAGAAGACATATAGCCACAAGTTCCCTTAAAGTCCTTCCCTGGTTTCAGACACTTATCCCACTGCTCTTGCCACTTTCTGAAACAGCTCCAAAGGTTCTATTTCCTGAGGTCTTTACAAAGTGTGATCAAAAATATGGTGACCGGCACTGCTGAGTGACATCCAATATAGGAAGGCAGCTCATAACAACCCGAAGCTGGGTCTTCACCTTCCTTATCCACGGCACCTGGTACTGTGCAACTTCCATCTGCACCCCAGAGTCAGGATGATGATGGAAAGTGAATGCTTTGAATCTGTTCAGCACATCCAGGCATCCCTGACAGCAAACTAAAGACCCTCAAGAAAGAGGACTCCAGGACTGTTAGGAAGTGGTGGGAGTAAGTGTGCTCAGAGCTGGGAATTAGTGGCAATGCCCCTTTTACTGTAATAATTTTTTAAAATTCCAACATTGCCCTACTTTGTGATCACACCTCTGTTGCAGTGGTGACTAGAGTTCGTGCTCCCAGGAAACACTGCATAGAGGAGGGCGCGGCCCTGATGTACTACTGAGGCCCTGCTGGCTTGTCACGGTGTTCCCCTCTGCAGGGACTGTTGCTGGCCCTTCCCACCCAGCCAGGCCCCGGCAGAGCCCAGCCACCCCCAGATGAGCGCAGCTGTGTGGAGCCAAGCACAGGAAGGCTTCCCGCCACCTCCCAGAGACTTGCTTGATCAGCACCAAAGGCTCCTGCGTCTGCTCTGAGCACTCATGTTTTCTTTTAAACCTGGCTTCAGACAACCCAATTAAGGTCACAGGAAGGCCATTAGACATTAATAATCATAAAACAGTGTGAACTGCAGTTCTTTCCAGATTGTAGCCAAGGTAACCCCTTTACCTCGAAGCCCACAGTGAGCTCCAACCCGATGACACTCACTGATCTGAGCAGACCTGAGACCTTGACAGCAGCACCCTCAGGCCCCTCCCCAGCGCCCATCCTCTGGGGCAACTCCCTGTGCTCCAAGCTCTTTCCCCAAAGCCAGAGCACAGGGACAGGGACACACAGCGAGAGCGAGGAAAGCTGCCCAGCAACTGGCCGGAAGTGGTCTTGCTGGCGCAGGAAAGAGGGCAGCGGTCACTCACGGGCACCTGCTTCCTGCCTGCAACCCCTCCGCTACTCAGCTGATGGCGCTGCTGCTCTGAATGCTGACCACGTATGCACATAGAAGCCAGTGCTTACCTTGAGTCTCAAGCTAGATTTTTTTTAATGTTCAGAGTGAGACAACGTTTTTGAAATTCTGACTTTTTAAAACTAATGGGCGGTGTTGAAAGTGGTAGGCCCTCCAAGCTCTAAGAATTCCTTTCCAAAGAGAAGCACGGAAACCTAGATTCAGCCCCTTGCACTTCCGAAGAAAAGAGGAAAAGAATATCCTGCCAGGTTACCCCTGCGCTTTGCCTGGGGCAGATCTGAGCATGGCTTCCTCTCTACCACTGAGCTACCTCCTCATCCTCAGCACACCAGAGCAGGGAGTCCCGGGTGAGGAAGAATGAAGCTGGTGACAGAGGGGAAGTGTGTGTCAGTTGGGAGCCTCCCACCTGAGGCTGCAGGGAACATGGAGGCTGTCTTCTGGCTACCTGCTCTACCCACACACAACAGACAAATGACAGACTACAATGGGGAATGAACACCAGGCACATGCCATCTGATGAGCCCTACAAAGCCACCAAGCTAAGTGAAATGAGCTGATGGAAAGGGAGAACTTCTCAGCGCCGGGGGCTGGACCGGCACTAAGCGCTGAGCTCTACCCCTGAGCTCCATCTCCAGGCCAGGAGAGACAGGCAAAGATTCCTCTAGTCCGAGGCCCCTAGGGCGATCTGATTTCCAGGAATGGAGAGTAGGGTGGAGGTGAAGAAGCGCCGGCAGGAAAGCTGGGCCCGCAGGAATGACCAAGCGGGTGTAGACTATCCCGGGTGTTAGAAAGTCTAGACCTAGCGGCGCTAGCATCTGTCAGTGCGTCTGCGCAGAGCACCCAGATGTAGTGAAATGGCAAACCGTAGCGAGCAGCCCTTCCACCGCAGGACCTAGAGGCTGCAAAGTGCTCAGAGGCCGGGGCAACCCAGGCCAGCGGTGGACTCGCCAGACTCCGAGCAACCAGTCCCCAAGGGGCAGGCTCGGGACACCGGGCACGGCAGGCCAAGGAACATGCTGCGGAGGCAGACCACAAGCTCAGGAGAAAGGACCAGGCCCAGAGGGGCCTCGGGCTTCTATGACTGGGCCTGGTCATGCAGGAAAGACACGCTTGCCACCCCGCACCCTGATATCTGCGGAGGACACACAGTCCAGAGCCTGAACTCCGAATGGGCTCCTCCCAACGGCCCAGGCTGAACCGGGATTGTAGAACAGCAAGATCAAAGCGCAGCACACTGCTGTGGGAAAAGCGCTTCAAGGAGCAGGAAAATGTTAGTTGTGCAATGTTTCACTTGATGTTTGTACAAGCTCTAGGTCCCTCCAAACCTGACTTGTGAGTCAGGAAGTCTTGTGGGCCTCACCTGGCCAAGCGGAGAGGGTCTACACAGCCATTTCCCTGACTGTGTCCAGTGCGAGAGTTTTTAAAATGCTTTTCCACAATGTTCAGCAGTCAAAGTGTAACAGACGGGTTCGCCTCCCTTCTAAGCTGCCAACCCCACCACCTCACCTTTACTCTTTTCCACACCTTTCTCTTGAGCTACGCCTTCTGTCCTACATTCTTTCTCTAAACTTTGAACAAAATCCAAGAAAGAATGAGCCTGAGCAGGCTCTCACCCTGAATGCAGAAGGTAAGAAAAACGCCCCCTACAGTCTCATCTGTGAGCAGACACCACCAGGAGTGAGGCCACCACACTTTCCGTGGCTTCCATCCCCAAAATACATCAGTGAGAGAGAGATAACTCACCCCCTGGCAGGAATCCTACTGGAGGCAGGACTTGAACTGGCCCTCAGTGGCAAGCTTAACCTTCTACTAGGAAAGCCTTAGTGAGTTGGACCTGACAGATCAGGTGACAAACTCTTCAAGCAACACATTGGGTGGGTGGGAAGGCCTCAGGGAGATTTCTTATGGTTTCTGAGCTTCTTGGGAGTTCCTCTCTCTTCACTAGCTTGGCTTCACAGATTTCTTAGGTCTGAAGTCCGTGTGCATCATAAGAACTCTCCATACAATCCAAGCTTCTACATACAGCTTTTACTCACAGTGTACTGTCCTGCTCTTTTAGTTCCTGTGTTGCTTTGCTTAAGGTGAACACTAGTTACTGCTTTCAAAGTTTACTATAAATAAAGTCAAATCTCAAAAGTGTTATTATGAGACCATTAGACAAAAATATGTCTCTAAAACAAAAACCTTGGATGGAACTTTATCCATTCCACTTTAAGTCAGTGAATCTATAGGTTCTTTCAGTCTAGGTTTACAAAGGCCATTTTCTTGTTGCCCTTAGAAAGTGGTCAAATGATTGTATCCATTTTTAGACTTGCTAAGGTGACACAGCAGAAAACCATGACCTGACAACACAGCTCAAGCTCGCGTGGTTCCCCCACATCCTGCCACCCCCAGCATGCATTGCATTCCTCAGACTTCTCCCAGTAGTCCCTGCAGGGCTGAGCTTACTCCTGCCCCCCCCCCCCCACTGCATCCTGCCCTGTGTGCTGAGTCTATACCTTGTTGGTATTGTTTTCCACTTAAGAACATGCCATGTTTTATTTATAAATACTCAGAGCAGGAAGATGTAAGTTCTCCAAAGATTAATCATTAAGATCTCAATTCTTTATTAAAAAGGACACAGAATCTGGGGACAGTGGTAGAGATGGAGGTGCAGGAGGTCGAGGTGGGGAAGGGAGCTTAAAAAGAAAGAAAATTTTTCTAAAGAAAACCCACAATGCAGTTGCACAGAAATAGGCAAGAGAGCTTTAAGAAAAAGAGAGATGAGCCAGGTGCGGTAGTGCACACCTGTAACCCCAGCCCGCAAGAGGCTGGGGCAGGAGGATTGTTGCAAGTTAAAGACAAATCTGGGCTACAAAGTGAGCTCAAGGCCAGCCTCAACTGCATAGCAAGACCCTGTCTCAAAAAGACACACACAAACACATACACACACATACACAGACAATAAATATGAGAAAGCACATGTGCCTGTAATATTAAGAATTTAGTGAAAGAGTCAATGCTACCTATGAAAGGACATATAATTGTATAATACTGTAGCACTCAATAAAGAGTATTTTAAATTCACGGTGACAATATGAAGTCTTTAATAAATAATGTTGGACATAACTGACTAATAAAGCTTCTTACCCCATATCCGAGATGAAGATAAATTCTCTTTTTTTTTTCCATGTATGTGGTACAGGGTCTAGAGGGTCTCACTACACAGATTGAGCTTATAGTGATCCTCCTGTTTTCAGCCTCCCAAGTACTGGGATTACAGGCATGCACTTCCTCTCCCAGTCTCATTCCCAGTCATCGTGACCCAGGGTTGGGCTGGCACAGCACACTGGGTATTGGATCCCAGTCACTGTGCCTGCCTAAGCAAGCGCTTTAGTCTGCTTAGCTATCTGGCCAGCCCTTATAAACTGTTAGTACATTAGACATTTACATGTAAGCACTAAGCATGAAAACAAACACCCAAATGAAATGCAGAAAGCAGTTATAAGCTGGGGTGTGGGGAGCTTTCCATACATACACAAAAGCCCAATATTGAATGCAGAGGTCATGAATTCAAGTCAGGGCAGAGGCCAGGCAGACGCCATGTAAGAGCAGTTGTGAGACGAGATGAGGGGTGGTTTCTCTAATAGGCCCGAGAGTGTGGGGAGTGGAGGTGGCCCTGGACCTGCAGGGAGAGCAGGGTAGGCGGGAATGGCGTCTGCACGACAGAAGCTGCCTGTGGAAACGGAGATGTTGCGCCCGTGAATCTTCCACATTTGTAAAGAAGATCCAGTTTTAACTCTTGGCCTAAATTTTATCAAAGCAATAAACTTGAGACAAAGCCAAGTAGCTGACCGACTCCTTTTACCATGAAGAAGAATGTCAGCCTTGCCTGCGTGATTCGCCAGCATGTCGCAAAGGTGGCAGCGTGGGCGTGGCATCTGTCCATGTCACCAGTCCATGTCCATCGGGTACCACAGGCAGCTCCAAAGTGCAGCCAGGCTGTTTACACAAACACAGCAATAACAGACCGAAACTGACAGTTACACGAGGCCCTGTCCCTCCAGGCTGACACACAGAGATGCAAATGCAGGTCTAGAGCTATGCTGGCCAGGGTTTCTGCTGTCTCCGCATCTAATTACAGTGCAGCCTCGGAACGGACTGTCAGTAGTGTTAAGGAGACGCCAGTGTAGGATCAGTGGACAGGCCTTGCCAGGGCACAAGGGCGCGGTCTCCCCACTCGCTTTCTGGGGGACACGACCTGGTGACGTCCACAACAGCTCCGAGGTCATAGGAGCCATAGGGCGGCACCACCTGCACCCTTTGCAAGGCTTGCACAGTGCAGAGGACAGAAAGGAAGGAGGAGTTTGCAAAGGGCAGGACTGGACCTCAGGCCTGACTCTGGAGCCCCGCTGCTCCCCACTGGACGGAGTAATCCCGAAGACAAGCCCCCAGGAATGCGAGACGCCTGCCAGAAAGGCCGAGCCCTCCAGGCTGTAGGACCGGCAGTGAACACTTCCAGCCTTGATGAACAGCTCTGACCTCACTTTGCTGACCACACAGCAATAAAGCAGGCTCTGTCCTGCCTTCTCTGCTTGTCCTGTGGTAAGTTACTTTGTGTCACTTGTAAATCAACTTATAAAGCATGGACCCATTTATCAAGAGACTAATTTGTCTCATGCTAGATAAATCGTTACCGAGCAAATGCTATTCTTAAAATACAACCCAAGACTACACATCAAAATATAGATCAATCAGCATTTAAAACACAGTGGGAGGGGATACTTTCAAACACTGATGGTGAAAATATTAACATATCCATTCAATTGTGTTACATAAGATTTTAATTATAAGTCTCATTTTGATTTTAGGTCCTAAAATGATTCTCAACCTTTCTAATGCCATGACCCTGCAATACAGTTCCTCATGTTGCAGTGACCCCAAACCAAAGAATAATTTTGGTGGCTACTTCAAAACTGTAATTTGCTACAGTTATGATTCGGAATGGCTTTAGGCGACCCCTGTGGTTTGGTTGTTCAACCCTTGACAGGGTCGAGATCCACAGGTTGAGAACCGCTGTTTTAGGTTGACTAAATGTTATGAGCTCTATAGGTGGCTTCTGTGTCTTTTATCTTTGTGCATCCAGTATGGTATGCATGGGTAGGTGCAAACTGCCTTCCACGAGCCTTGTCTAGTTTCTGTGCTTGACCCTACCCACAAGAGTAGAATTTATCATCATCGTTTAAAGTAGAATTTGGCTTCGTGATGCAAGATGTATGTTCCCACATCTGTTGTGCCACAGAAGTATCATAAACCATGGCTGGAAATAAAACTTGCTGGGTAAGATTTAGGGCAGACCATGGCTCCCCAGAGAAGAGGACTCCCCCATCTACAAGGAGAAGCAGTTGAATTCCTTTTCAAACTGTGTTGTATTCCCTTAGTCTTCATGGCATAATACATTATGCATCAATTAACTTAGCTTTAATTAAATTAACATTCATGCATAAATGATTTTATTTCAGTTCCTGGGAGTCTCTGTTCTTTCAGACACACAAGAACTGGAGTTCATCTGAAGTATTCAATGTGGAGTAAACTGTACTTTCTCAATCAATCAAAAGTGGTAAATAATTATAATTATTCCTGCTGCAAAGAATAGTTTAATAGTTAGATGTTCACTAGGAAAGCCAAAAAGGAGGCTTGCTAATCATTGCTGTGACAGTTTTTCTCTTTATTTCCGTGTGTCTCATAAAACTGTCAAAGTTGATTGGCAAGCTGAGGTTTAAGAAAATCACTCCAGAGCCTCTGTTCTCTGTGGGCCTGATTCCAGATGCATCCCTGGGGGAAGGAGCCAGGCCAAGGCGACGCTGACCAGGCTGTGTGATCTCTCTGGCTCTGCCTGGTATTCAGGAGAATACTGGTCTTCAGGCAAAAAGCCAAAATTCTTTGATGACATCATCCAACAGCCAATGAGATGGACCCTGAAGATGATGTACAGACTTTGGACGTGATCTGCCCTGCAAGGAGAACTCCATGCTACCATGGCCCAAGAGGAGAGCCAGCAAACACAGAGAGATTAAAGGAAGAGTTGCCTGTTATGCAAATGAGGTATTCAAGTAATATCTGCAAGCACTAAGTGACCTCAAGAAATATGATAATGATGACAATATTCATTTCATGCAGGTAGCATTTGAAATCACAATCTGGTCATAGGAAAGCCAGATCTAATGGGCATTAGGAACAACACTTACTTCACTTTGGCCATTCCAATGCATCCATGGTTTCTGTTACGAGCTACTATTAATGGGCTATTATTGGTTTACTTGCTTTAGTTTTCAACTTAAATGCTTTACTGAGGCATTATTCTAAAAAATAGATTTATTTTCTAATTAATGGTGTTTTTCGTAAACTGCCTTGTGTATAATTTAAAAAGTGATGTTTTATATCCAGGCCAACTTTGCACTAGTCACAGGCCTGGGTAAGACAATACTCGGTTGGACCTTGCTCAACTCAGGACAAGAGTCCTTGATTGCAGGCTACAGTCAATGGCCCACACCCCTGGGCAAGGTTGGCGAGGGGGCAGCTCTCTGCCCTACCTTCCCCGCTGCCAGCCAAAGCTTCCAGTGGCCAAGACGCTCGTCCTGCCAAGCTGGGTGGGTTATGATGAAGCACCATCTGCCTTCCGGCAGTGGGGCTGCTCCGCTTGGCTCCTCCGCTTGCCCAGAGACAGAGGGAAGGACTGGGCATCCTCGGAGCCAGGTCCGCCCTTCAGGGAAGGCTTTATTCTCTCTGCTGTCTCAGTATGGCTGGATTAGGGATGCCCAGAGAGCAGCTGCCTCAGGAGTCTGCAGCCCAGTGGGCAAGACTTACCCTCATGGGCGTCAGTTCTACCCAACTGCACAGGGCCCACACAGCACGGGCAGGCAGAGGAAAGGTGAATGTGTGCTCTCTGTCTGTCTCTGTCTCTTTGTCTCTCTCAGCAGGAACAAACTTCTCCTGTCCTTGGACATCAGAACTTCCAGTCCTGCAGCATTTGGACCCGAGGCTTCTCAGCAGCAGCCTCTGGGCTCTAAGGCCTGCCTGACGGACAACCACACCATCTGTGTCCCTAGTTCTGTGACTTTTTGCCCTGGCAGAACAACACCGCCCCCTCGCCTGTGTGTCCAGCTTGTAGGCGCTGTTCTAGGACTCCGAGCCTGCCCAAGGACGGGCTGATCCCTAACACACCCTCTCTCAATGCCCGCTTGCCTCCCTGCACACCCAGGGGTCCTGTTGGAGACAGACCGCTACGGAGCAGCTCTGAGCTGTATTTAAAATTAACCAACCGGCTTTCCACACTTACTGTGAGTCTGTCCAAAAATACCCCCCATTCGTCTGTTTCACTTAAGCCTTCGCCATCCATGGCTTTGGGAGGCTGCAGGCCTGAGCAGTCCACAGTAATGCTAATATTGACCCATTACTGTCTCTCTGAAGAATCCTAACACCTTCCCCAAATCAAAAGCACAGAGGTTCCAGACCTGAAATTTGAAAAGCTAAGGAAACCCTAAACTACACCTTGCCTCCATGCTTAATTTTTGTCAGCTCTTCATGCTTCCTCTTCCTCTCCTTCTACATTTCAATGTGGGACAAGTGAGCCCTTAAACACACCCCTGGTCTTTGTGCCCATGATGCCCGTGTGTGTGAACATGCTCATGCCTCTTCCCTTGGCATGGGGGCGGATGGGCTCCAGGACCCGATGGACACCAAGATCTGCACACCTGGGGCCCTGGCACAGCACGTGCGGCCTCTGCACACAGCTTTGCAACCCTCCCGTCACACACATCTTGAGGTCACCTAAGCTCTGTGCCGTGGCCATGCCGCGTAAATAGCTGTTATGAGAGGGGACCTGGAGAGCTTGCCTGGAGGGTCTGGCAGGGGAGCACGGCCCTGGAGGAATGATCCTCCTCTATCGGGCCGGCCGTCCTCTTCGACCAAGCACACAGCTTCAGGAGGGAAGCACCGAGCCTGGAGGGAGAAAGGGACACCGCCTTGCAGCTAGATCAGCCGAGTCAACCCTAGTGATCAGTGGGGAGACAGATGTCGCGGCCAGAACACCTTCCCAAGCCCCTGGGGTCCCACGTGCGGGTCCTCACAGCCCGCAGGACTTTCTGAGCGAAGCTTCCCCCGCCCTCACCACGTGCTCACAGACCCCACCTCCCATTTATTTTCCATTTACCACTTGCAAGTACCAAGCTTCAGCTTCGTTTCATGGCCACAGCTCTCTGCAAAGGGCTCCAGTGACGCCTCCCCCTCAGGGCAGGCTGGAGCCTGGTCCCCAAACTGGGTTTGTGGTGAGGGCTTCGCCCGCCAGCTGACGGCATTAAGAGGATGCTGCTCCCCTTACCAGAGGTAGGAGCTGTGGTCCCCATCCCGGCACCTGCAAGGGCTGAGCACCAGAGATGTCCTTTTGGCTCTTCTTTGGGATATCGTACTAAATTAAGCTGCCCGTGCTGGGCTGGATTTGGGCTCCTCCTGCCTGATTCAGCCTCCTGGGGCGCTGAGACGACTGCGTGAGGGCACCGCGCCTGGCAGGTTGAGCACTTTCGGCAGGCAGGGTATGCCTGTGGATAGTGTTGTTCTTGGGCCCTCAAGCGAATGAGCTCACGGAATACTTCTGCCTGTGTCACTGCATCTGGAGGCTGGGCAGGGTGGAAGCTGGGTTTCCCGCATGCTCCACCCCAAACTCTGTGCTTGAGGGGCTACTGGGCTGCGATGAACTTTTCCCATTCTGTATCACTTCTGTTTCTTTTTTTTTTTTTTGTCTTTTTGAGACAGGGTCTCGCTGTGCAGTTCAGGCTAGCCTTGAGCTCACTTTTGTAGCCTAGGCTGGTCTTGAACTTGCACCGATCCTCCTGCCTCAGCCTCCCAAGTGCTGGGATTACAGGGGTGCGCCACCACGCCCGGCTTCACTTCTGTTTCTTGTTTTTTAGCTTTTAGTGTGTGACATGTGATTATTATTATTTTTTAAATTTTATTCTGACACAGGGTCTCCTGTGCAGTTCAGGCTGGTCTTGAACTCGCACCGATCCATCTGCCTCAGCCTCCCAAGTGCTGGGATCACAGGTGTGCCCACCACACCCGTCTCTACCTTTGAGATTAGGTCTCAGTGTTACACAGACTAGGCTGGCCTGCTTTCCTGGGTTTCCCTCCCAGCTTATTTTTCTGCTTTGGCTTTCTCTCTCTTTCTTTCTTTCTTTCTTTCTTTCTTTCTTTCTTTCTTTCTTTCTTTCTTTCTTTCTTTCTTCTTTCTTTCTTTCTTTCTTTCTTTGTACTAATACTTTATATAAGCTATGCAAGGCATGTGTCAGTATAGATATAATAACTTGGATGTGATTTTTGTTTCTGCTGTCCTGGGAATGGAACCCAGGGCCTCCACAGTGAGCTCCATAAAGAAGTGGTAAGTGAGGAGGGCAGCTGCCCAACAGGCTGTAAGTGTAAATGTCACATGATATGTGCCCACACTGAGACAGCATGCACTCCCCGGTGGCTTGCACAGTTTTTGTGATTTCTATGACAAAAGTACGTTGAGGGAAAAATAGTCATTGTACGGAATTGGCTAGGGAATGACAAGGAGAAAAGGTCTTTATGTGCTCAGTGCAGGTGCAATTTTGTTTTTCAAGTATTTTTGACCCACCGGTTGAATCCACGGATGTGGTGTGAGTATGTCTGTGTGCTGTCTTATGAATCAGAGGCTGATTTTTTGTTTTTGTCTCCTTGAGACAGGGTCTTACTATCACCATGAAATTCAGGTTGGCCTTGAGCTTTCTTTGTAGCCCAGGCTGGTTTGAACTTGCAATGATCCTCCTGCCTCAGCCTCCCAAGTGCTGGCATTATAAGCATGCACTACCATGCATAGCGTGGCCAGTCACACCCACGACCCGCTTCTGCAGTTTCCAGGGCTGAAGGTGGAGGTTGCTTTTCCTTGGGGGAACAACGCTAAAACCTGTCCTCTCATCCAGAGGTGAGGACAGCAGCAGGGACAGAGACTGCCGCTACCTGTGGCAGCCCTTCCTACCAAGAGGCAGGTGCCTCAGCCCACGCGTGGAAGGCACAGGTTTCCAGGCTCCTCTGCATGCTACGGGCCTCAAAACACAAGCTTCCACCAGGACCAACACCCAGCACCTGGCAGAAAAGCCGGTCACTGCTGCTCTCCCTGAATCAGACGTTGAGTGGAGGCTGCAGACATCGCACTTTCATGACCCCAAGAAACAGCAGTTACCCACAAGTCCCAGGCCAGGCTGCCGCTGGAGCCACCCAGACAGCTTTGCAGATGCCGGTGCTAAGCGGTGCCCCGCGGCCCTTGCTGGCCTTTTCCGAGGTGCCATGCAGGTGCTGCCTGGGCAAGAAGCACTCGAGCTGAAGCTCAGTCCACTCCCCTGGCCAAGCAGGGGTCAGGCACCGATGCTAGGTGTGACCCTGGCAAGAGAGGACGAGAGCTGGCAAGAGAGGTGGGAACTGGGCAGCTGAGATGCTTCATTCAGAGAGGATTAGGGGACAGCAGACCCTCACATCTCTGGATGCTGTTGCTAAGGAGAAAAGCCAAGGCTGGCCCTCGAATCATTGATCTGCTGAGTTTAACAACTCCAAACTGACCATTCCCAGGCTTGCTTAGAGAGACAATAAAGACTTTACTTATTACACTGCTTCGGGCTGGGTACATTTGTGGATAAGGCCTCCTAACAGACACACTGCTGAGCTACACTTGCTAATGCAGTGTGTTCAATTTATTTAACTTTATTTATGATATGGCCGGCTCAGCCTGCCCTGGGGGTGGGGCTGGCACAGCATGTGGTGCCAGGGATGGAAACATGGTCCCCATCGTTGCCTAAGCTTGCCTAAGCTTGCCTAAGCAGCTGCTCTAAACCACTGAGCTATCTTGCCAACCTCACTGTGTTTAATTTCTTGATTCAGACGAATACAAAGGTGATCATTGCTATTCATAAGTTGTTAAAATGTGAGAACTTTTAAAATTTTATTTTAGGGCAGGGTCAACAGAGTGTTCACGGTCTCACAACTAGATCAGACTCATGGTGTTCCGCTTGCTTACAGCCTGCCTCCCAAGGGCTAGGAGTATAGGCGCTACCACGCCCCATCTCAATTTCTGTCTCAGTGTGCCACTGGGAGTGAGGGGCATCAGGGATCAAACCCCAGGCCCCTGCGCCTGGGTTGCAGGCACTTTAGTCTGCTGAGCTATTTGGCCAGCCCTTAAAATATGAGTTTTAAAAATATAATCAAAACTTTCTCATGAATTGAAAGACATTCTAATAACCATGTCAATAATTATTTTCTTTAAGGATAAAATAAACCTGTGAGTTAACAACAAAAGATTAGCATTGTTCAATAATTATGAAGTGATCTAAAACTCTGTATTTTCTATAGTTACTCCATCATGCTAAAGTGATCCTGGGGGAGAAAAAGGCTTTGCACATCTGATTAAAGATAAGGGCTCTAAGAAGGAGCATGCACCCCAACATGCAGCCCTGGCCTCAGATCCCCCAGGGCCCCGAGGGGATCCTGCGAGCCCTTAGACCAGGAGGTGGTCCCACTGAGTGTGGAGAGTGCTGTGGCCACAGAAGGGAAACTGCGGAGAGGATAAGCGCCGGCCACCAGGGACCAGCACTCGGGCACTGGGGCTAGAAAGGCCAGGAGGCAGGGGTCCTCAGGACTGCAGGAGAAAAAGCGACTGGCACTGTGACTGTCGCCCAGGCCCTTCGCGGGCCTGTGCCCTCAGAGTTGCTTCAGAAGAAATGTGGCAGCGTCTGTGGTTTGTTGTAGCACTGACAGAAGACAGGCACAGCGGGGGGCTTGACACAAACGAGCCGCTCGGGTGCCAGCCCGGAGGCTGCGTAGGGTCCTGCACAAATGAGCCGCTTGGGTGCCCGCCCGGAGGCTGCATAGGGTCCTGCAGGGCCGAGGCAGGGTGGCCTCCTTGTCCTGGAGCTCGGCTGCCACCTCCCTGCTGCTGCTCCCTCACCCACGGGCTGCCCTGCTCTGCTCTGAGAGAAGCCCCACGCACTTCTCCTGGTTCCTCAGCCTCAGGGAATGCAGCTCCCAGGAGTACGCTGGCATTTTCACTGAGCAGCTCCTACATTGCTAAATGACGCAACGCTAGAACAAACCAAGCCCTAGTGCTCCCAAAGCAGCTCCATCCTGAGGTTCCACAAAAGTTATTTCTGGGGTCTCTGATGCACTGTGGAGAGTTCTCAGAGAGCTGGCTAATAGTTCACATTGCGAGACTCCCACCCTAACGTGCTCACTTTGTAGACCTTCATTTTTAACAGAAATTCCAGCAGAATCAAATTCAGGTTTCCTAAGGATCTTGCTTTGGTAATACTACAGGGAATAATGAAAAGTAAACATAAGTTTGCTTTATTTTACATTGTAAACAACATTATAAAAAGTTATAGAATTACATGCAAGAGAAAAACCTCTCAATTATTCTAGTGATAATTTATCTTCAAAATTATGCAGAAATGAGTCATCCAAATCAACAGCATAATTTTAGAAAGCTGAGACATTCTGTGATGATAGATCATTACCTAATTTTTATGAAATTCATCTGCATTTTAATGATAAAGCTCTATCAAATTTAATTAGCTGAAAAATTTTCAACCAGTTTTATGTAGGTCTTCCTGGAAAGATCCAGTTCAGCCTTTGTTCAACAGCAATATTTCCGTTTTAATTTTTATTTTTACTTTTAGGTCACATGTGTGTGTGGCACTGGGGACTGTCACCGAGGAGTGGCTACCACCGAACTGTAGCCCAGCCCTGTGCATGTACATGTATGGGGGTGCGGGAGATAGGGCCTGGCTATGCACTTCAAGTTGGTCCTAATCTCACTATGTGGCTGAAGCTGGTCTTGAGCTCGCAATAATCCTCCTGCCTCAGCCTCCCACACAGGCATGTGCCACCAGCCCGGCCGACTTCATTATGTTTTATTTTGTTTAGCTTTGGGACGTGATCTAGCTAAGTTGTGCTGGTGGGACCCAAGCTTTGATTCTCCTACCTTGGGGTCTCTCACACCTGGGGCTGTAGGTGCTGGACCCTGAGTGTTATGGTTGGTGTCTAGGTGTCCCCCCAAAGCCTTGTGTAACCACTGGGGTGGCTTCTAGAGCTTGTGATTAACTCATGATTCAATGCCGGGTCCTGAGAGTGAGCCCTGCACCCTCCCCGGGGCAGGAGCCTGCATACAGCGTAGGGAGGAGAGAGAGCGAGGCCAGCTAAGGCTGCTGCTCCTCCCTTCCTCTTTGCTGTTTTTCTCCACCATGAGCTGCTGCCCTCTGCCCTGTGCCACTCTGCCCTGGAGCCAGCCGAGTATGGACTGAAACCCCCATTGACTGTGAGCTAAATAAACCTTTCTTTCATTAATTATTTTTTGGTGAGAGGTGGGGAGAAGGGCCTCCAGGGTGTTCAGGGCCTTGCTATTAGATCGGACTCTTACTGATCCTCCTGTTTACAGCCTCCCAAGAGCTGGATTACAGGCACTCGCCACCACGCCCCGCCTCAGTTGCCTTCTTAGTGAGCCCCAGGGGTGGGGCCAGCACAGCAGGCCTGGGGATTAATCCCCTGGCCCCTGTGCCTGCTTGCAGGTGCTTCAATCTGCTGAGCTATTTGGCTGGTCCTAACTTCCTTGATTTTGGGTATCAGGTATTCTGTCCCAGCAACAAGGGAAAAGTAACTGAGACACTGAGCCTATATTTTTAGTTTTCCACTTCATGCTCAGAATGCTTTTTCTGTTGTGTGCACTGGCTGACAGGCAATGCAGTACAGGAGTTCAGAACCAGCACCTAGCAGTGGATAAAAGCATTCCTAAAATCAAGTCGAGAACGATTTCAGCCTTATCTCCACATCACTAAGCGCGGTGGGCGGCAAGGGGCAGGTTCCTAAAACGTGAGTCGGATTCAGAGCTCGGTATTCTGCACTAAATATGCAAAGCAGGCTTCCTCCCTCCTCTGCCTCCTTGGGAAGTTCTGAGTGATCACATCTGTGTATTCTGCACACGCAAGAACCTTGGGGCAGAGGTTTGGTTCTGATGTCTCTGACTGCACCACACAGTCTCTGACTGCACCACACAGCTCTCACGGAGACCACGAAATACTTAGGGATTCTTCCCCAGAGCTAATTCAGGCATCCATGATCTAGATCTGGGCGACTGTCCCTTTGTATGCTAATTGGAAGTGTTGCCTGTACTGGCCCCCTCACTTTGTGTCAACTCCCACTTCCCGGGGATGAGTGCCACTGTACTGACATGGCCCCAGCCTGAGGGCCACCCTGGTGGCACGGTGAACGCCTGCAAGCTCACCCACGTGGGCGGCTGAGGCAGGAGCAGAGCAAGTCTGAGGCCAGCCTGGGCCACTCAGCAGGACCTTGTCCAAACGGATGGGACTTGGCTCAGAGGTGGAGTGCTGCCTAGCACATTTAAAACCAAGACACAGGTCCAATCTCTAACACCAGAAGAACACACAACAGTCTCAGAGGACCTGTGAACGTGAATTCCCTGGCAGGCAGACGCTCTCTGGAAGTAAAGAGTCGAGGGAGAACACGGATTGGTCACAAGCACAGCCCTGATGTGGGCGTGCTCCAGCCCCGAGAACAGAGGTTGGATGTAAGACACCGGCGCCGTTTATGCCTCCTTTCCTACTGGCCCCTGAAGCCATCTGTCCAGTTCCTTAATCTTTGAGGGTCACTGGCCTGAGCAGAGGACAGAAGCTGCAGAAGCTTCACAGGAGAGGAAGAAACGCCACTTAGGCGTCTCCTTGGTCCTCAGGATCACAGGAGAGGAAGAAACGCCAGTTAGGCATCTCCTTGGTCCTGATGGTTCTACGAGAGAGTAATGATTCCTACTCCAGAGCAAATTCACAGCGAAAGCAATTTAGAGAATATCTGTGGCAACTGGTGACAAATTGAACGTAAATATTTACAGGAAGGCATAAGTTGAAGAAAGCTTGCGGAAAGTTTCCCCCAGTGCAGGTCATACCCTCTTCCCTCAGGGCAGACTGTACCTGTGCAGTTTGTCGGTCCAGGAACAGCAAAACTGGGCTGCTCTTTCCTAACATAAATGGGAGACCCCAGAGGATGTTGCAGCACAAACCCATAAACCCTGCCACAGTAGGTGCAGTCCTTGCAAACAAACATGCCTCCCCATAAGACAAACTGCAATGTGCTCTAATTCCTATTTTATTTTTAACTAAGGCAAGGGTCAAATGTTTGTTTAATATGAGTTTAGGAGTCAGTGGTTTTTCTTTTTCATTTGTTATCCATTATTTGAACATCACAAGCAATCAATGTCTTCCATAAAGAAAGTTGGATTAATTGATGTGATTTTTAAAAATAAGGTAAGATCTTTTATTTCAAATTAGGGCCTTGTGTGTCCTGGGCCTGGCACTTGCAGGCCCTGAGCTCCATCAGCAGAATTTCTTATTTTTTCATTTTGAGACAGAGTCTTGCTAAGCTGCCTGGATCAGAGGAGGTTTTCTTTCCAGGCCTTACACAATATTACAATGTAGTACTACTATGTGTCACTGAAAATTGTATTTTCATGTGCTCAAAATCTCACTGTGGTCTCTTATTAGAAAAAATTCTTACAAGTCCAAGGTCTCTGTTACCATTATTTTTTTATATATCTAGTACAGGGTCTACATGGTCTCACTACACAGACTGGATTCATAGTGATCCTGCTTTTTCAGTCTCCCAAGCTCTGGGATTCCAGGTGCATGCCACCACACCCAGTCTCAGTCACCGTCTCATCGAGGCTCAGGGGCGCAGCCAGCATAGCTTGCCGGGGGATTGAACCGCAGTCTCTGAGTCTGCCTAAGCAGGTGCTTTAATCCGCTGAGCTGGTAGGCTGGCCCTACCACTAATTTTATAAAGACATAGTTTGTTAGCTTAGGGCAGTCTGGTTAGTACTCTATTAGGGAAATACCTTGAAACCGATGAAGTGGGAGGCATCTTATAATGCCATTTAAATTCATTTCTTCGGATCTCTTTCTGAGGCGTGTGGCCTCGGGTCCTGACTGCCAACCCACACTCCGCACGTATGTCAGATGCGTTCACTCACAGTAGCCGTGAGGCCCTGCAGCCAGGTGCAGGCGTGGTCCTGAAATGACAGGTTCAGCCTGCTAGGAAGCTCAGTTGCCAGTCAGCACCTAAGCATTGTCCACACAGAATCTTACTTCCGGCCACTTTTTCTAAAAAGTGTTTAGTAAAATATACTGAAAGCATAGTTTAATGCTATGAATAGAGAACCAAGTCTTACATACAGTTAAATAATAGCATACAAAGATACCAAGCACATGCGTACGCCACCCGTCTACACGCGTGCATGCACGCACATGTACGTCATGTCTAGGTCTGTCCAGCAGGTCCCAGGAGCTCTGTGCTCTGCCCAGTTTTTACAGCAGCATTTGTCTGTATTGTCAAGTAAGCACTCTTTAGGAGTTCATTGTTGTTTCTAATTCAGAAAAAAAAAAAAAAAAAAAAAAAAAAAAAAAGCGCAGTCTATCAAGAAAAAGCAATTTTAGAGGGACAGGAATCGGGGCCAGCCAATTCGTCCAATCCATTTTCTCTAAAAACGACCAGCGGGAGGGCAGTCGCCTGGGGCGGTCGTCCGCGGCTTCCTTCATTAAGTCTGATTGCTGTGCGGAGCCATTTCACCAGCTGCGTGCGAGGCACAGCCCCAGCCTCTGCGCTGGCCCCGGCTCCAGGCAGAGGGGGTCTCTTTGGCTGCTGTGGCGCTCGCAGGTCCACGGGACAACAGGAAGTACTGTGTGAACACCTGAATGCCTGTCCCCCACCGGCCTGCAGAGGTCAGCGAGACCAGAGCCGGGACTCCGACGCCCATGGAATGGTGCGTCAAGAGGATTTACTCCGGAGAGAAGGCGATGAACAAACAGTAGGGTGGCCGCCCTGGCTGTCCCCTCGCGTGCAGCAGGCCAGTCACCACTCCCGAGCTGCAGGCCACGTCCAGAACTAGAAAAGAGCAGCCGAGCCTCGGGAGGACTGCGCCGGGGGTGGTAGGCCTGCGGGGGCGGGGGCCACACCTTCGTGTCCGACTTCACAAAGCTCGCTTCTTCACCATCTGCGCACCCCTGCAGTCCATTCCTTCTGACTTTGCATTCGTAATCTCCACTTGTTTGTAACTGAGGTCATCTCTGGCCGAGTGAGTTTTGACGTGAGGTTCCTGAAGATTTTAGGGCCACTCTGGGCAAGGGTGGCCACCTTGCAAAATGACATCCAGCACACCAGGGACGCGGGCTCCGCAGGCAGCGACAGGGGTGCCGGCTTAAATTCATCCCACAGACGGAGAGTGTTGTGGCAGCTCGCCAGCTTCATGTTCCCCCTCATTGCGGCTGCAAACTGAAGTGGAGGAGAGCCCAGTCCAGTTCAGCAGGGAAGTTCGTGATCACTGCATGCACTGGGAAGTCCCTTCACTCTGGCCCAGCTGGGGGCCTTGCACACGTCCCTACCCTGCGGCAAGGCAGCAAGGCCACCAGGGCTCCTCTCCCATCTCTCTGAAAACGGTGTCCTTAGCCCGGAGGACAGCTGTCTGTCCGTGGCCTCCGAGGTTGTCGGGAGGGCTTCTTCCGTGGCTGGATGCAGCTCTGTGCTTGTGGGGCTCCCCACTGGCTTCAGGCTGCCACTGGGGGTTTCAGGAGAGCGCATCCCCACGCCTCCTCCACTGCCTCCATAGGGTGGGTGCAGGCCGCTCTTCCCCACCTGGGGCTGCGGCCTCGATGCCAGCTCACCATGCCCATGAGCAGCAGGCAGTGTTACAGTGGCCAGCACGGGCAGCTGATGCTGGGCGTCGCTGTCCCAGTCCACGATGATCTGCAGTCCACATGCACATACTTCGTGGTCACACTGGAATATGTAGATCACGTCTTGGAAAGAACAAAGAATAAACCTCTCCCCACACCATGTTCTGACCGTCTGATAACCCCTCAGGTCAGTCCGCGTCTTCCTTCGGTCTTATCACTCCCAAGGTCACTCCCCTTTGTGTCACTGAGGGTGGAAAGCCATCGCTATCAGCACGCACCTCTTCTGCTGCTCTAACCCATGACTGGATGCTTAGTTCTCCTACAAGCTCTCCCAGTCCAGCCCCAGGCCTGCAGCAGGCCTCATTCCTGGGCTTGCTGAGTGCATGTCCTGGTGTACACTCTGTGTCTCCTAAATAGTTAATGAAATTATTCTTAGGGTGATGAATTGTAACAAAATCAACCCGCTGAGTTAACTTTGTGACATCTTTTATTACCAGAGGATGTTTTAAAGCCCACAAATAATTTCAGTGAGAAATGAAATATTTTATCATATCTCCAACAGGTTAAGATTTCTTCTTGCTATTGATGGCATATTTCTCCAGACTGTTCTGAAGTTGAGGCTTTCATTATATTTTTCACTTCACTGGAGCTAAATAAAAGCAGATCTTATTATAGAAAAGTAATTACATTCTATTTTATGAAATATTTTTGTAATTCCAACTGGTAGTATCAGAGACCAATAGAGAAATAGCAAGCACAGGTTTATTAGAAAGAGAAACATGATTCTCTGTCAAAGTGCACCGCGTCATAGGTGGGCTATTTCAGGCTCCTTTATAAGTACCACGCGCCAACCAGCTGTGCCCCTGGAGCTTCTGTTTCAGGCTCCTATAGATCCCACAGTAGAACTGGCCACTTCCTGACTGCGAGGTTGCCTGGGGGCTCTGGCCGCATGACGGACTTCCGAGTGGGGTGTTTCTGCCTCTCCTCAGCCACTTCCTAGCGGGTTCCACGAAAATCTCAGGGTGGTGTGAGCAGATGCCAAGCGAGCAGTGAGCCTCAGGAGACGGAGGAGAAGCAGCTGCCTGGCGACAGATGGGAACAGTGCCTGACACAGGCACGGGCATGGGCATGGGCCCTAGATAACGCAGCCAACAGGGTCCTGGGGCCTGGTCACACACACGCAGGCCCGGGGGAAGACTCTCACACGTGTCCTGCCACTGCAGTATGTCTGCACAGCAACCAGACTTTGTGTTGTTTCTCCTGGAGCCTTTGGATAAACCAGGTTTCTGCCGTACCTCACTTCATCCTGCCAGGCTTCTAGCTGCCTTTCCAAAACTCACTAACTGAAATACAGAAGCCCAAGAGCAGAATGGTGGCTTTGTGGCAGGTTAATCTCTTAGCAAATTAGGAAGAGGGCATCGTCTTTCTGCCACGCTGTCACTGACTATCTTCACCTTTGCATTTCACCACACAGCTAGCGCATTTGCCAGAGTCCCACAGGGACTGAGGTCTGCCCCAAACCTGCAGCATGGCTCCTCCTGCTGGGGCC
This sequence comes from Myocastor coypus, assembly GCA_004027025.1. Classification (NCBI taxonomy): domain Eukaryota; kingdom Metazoa; phylum Chordata; class Mammalia; order Rodentia; family Myocastoridae; genus Myocastor; species Myocastor coypus. The sequence continues at coordinate 23,909 of PVJA010032066.1, forward strand.
AGAGGGGCTGGGCAGGGCCATGCAGGGCCTCACCATCTCATCCGTCGGCACCCTAGGAGCTCACATCAGGGGTGAACCACCAGTGCCTGGGGGTCGGGGAGACCCCTGTGCTGTGCCTTCCCCCATGCTCCACCCGGAAGGCCACGGTCACTCAGACCCAGGCGGAAGCTCTCAGTAAATCCCAGATGAGGCACTGGCTGTGAACCCTTCTCTGTATGCAGGTCTGCAAGGGCGGGGTGCCAAGATGCACCAGGCTCCTGTGGGAGGCAGCCACACAGCTCTGGACTTGGGGTGCAGCGCACAGACACCCGCCGGGGCAGAAGCTGGGCCTCTGCCTGGGCAGCACACGTCCCGGACACTGGCACGAGTCTTCGGAGCTCAGACGCTGCTGAGTTGGGGCACAGCGAGGAGTCCAGCTGCTTTCTGAAGGCATTTGCTTTCTGGTTGCAAGTACACTTGACCTCTGCTCTGCTCTGCTCTGCTCTGCTCTCCCTCCTCTCCTCTCCTCTCCTCTCC
>PVJA010032067.1:0-10000 GCA_004027025.1 Myocastor coypus
AATGAAGGAAGGAAAGGTTTATTTAGCTCACAGTTTGTGGAGGTTTCAGTCCATATTCGGCTGGCCCAAGGCTGAGTGGAACAGAGCAGAGAGCATCCAGTTCATGGCGGCAGAACAGCAACAAAATGGTGGCAGAGGTAGCCAACCAACACGGCAGCAGAGCAACAGCAACAGCTAGAGCTCCAGTCTGTCTCTCTGTTTCTCTTTATATTACATTCAGGCTCTCCTCCTTAGCTCCCGCCCTAGACTACACCCATAATCCCGGAAATACTTCCACACATAATCCCATCAGTAGTAAAACGTATAATCCCAGGGATCATGGATCAAGTCTCAAACTCTAGCAGTCCCCGCCCAATGACTCCATGAGGCTTTGGGGGGACAACTAGACGTAAACCATAACACTTGTGTTTCTTATCCTGCATTAAATAGCTCAGTGGATTAAAGCACTTGCAAGAAGGCACAGGGGCCAGAGGTTGGATCCCTGGGCCTGCCCTCCCCTACCCCTCACACTGAGACAGCAATTGAGACTGGAGACTGGGGTGTGGTGGTGTGTGCGTATAATCCCAGCTCTTGGGAGGTTGTGGACAGGTGGGTCACTGTAAGTTCGATATAGTAGTGAGACCTGAATACCATGTAGATGCTTCCCTTAAAAAAAAAAAAATACAGAAACTTGTAACTCATGGGCTACATATAGAAATAAGACAGAAACTATCTAAAAAAGAGACAATTTCCTCCTTTGCTGTGTACCTTCATATAGATACAATCAAATAGACATGGTTGGACATCAATATAAAATTTAAAAAACATAAAAACAACAAGTACTTCTAAGCCAAAAATAGCTACATTCCTGGATATCTCAGACTCACAGCTATCTTCAAAATTGTTTGGTGGCCCCTTTCTTTGAGTAATCAGGCTTATAGGTTCTGTCTGTTCTTTTTATCTTTTCCTTCTCTTTCAGTCGTCTACACCAATTTCCCAGAGTTAGTGTGATTCCCCCTTCACCCTCCAATCTTAATAATCTCTTCCTCTTCTTCCACTTACCTATTTTCTCTGTAATCCATTTTTTTTTTCTTTTTGAGACAGGGTCTCGCTGTACAGTTCAGGCTGGCCTTGAGCTCAGTTTTGTAGCCCAGGCTGGTCTCGAATTCTCACCGATCCTCCCGCCTCAGCCTCCCGAGTGCTGGGATTACAGGCGTGTGCCACCACGCCCGGCGTGTAACCCATTTTATTTATTGATTGATTGATTGGTTGATTTATATTGGGGATCAAATTCAGGATTAAATGCTTTTAAAGAATACAAAATAGTGATAGAAAAAAAAAGAAGTATTAGAAACAATACAAAATCTCACTAAACAAAGTCATAGCAATTCAACAATGGTTGCTATATTGTATGATGTTATCCTCATGTCAGTTTTTCAGGTTACCAGACATTAACCTGCGAGATTGGTTAAAATACAAAGCTAACAAGAACAAAACAGTTGTAAGAAATTCAAAATAATAATAAAAAAAATAGAAAGAAAACACTTTAAGCATTAACACCTACTTTAAAAAGACCAGCAGAGGGCCTGGAGAGATAGCTCAGAGACACAAGCACAAGGATCCTAGTTTGATTTCTGGCCCCAGAAATCAAACTGTGTGGTCTTGGCCCTGGGTGCCGGGGCATGCTATCTCACCTCAGAACCAGATTTCATGGTCCATACCTGTAATCCCAGCACTTGGGAGGTTGAACCAAGAGGATCTCTGTGAATTTAAGACAAATCTGGGGGCTACAAAAATGAGTATAAGGCCAGCCCAAACTGCATAGTGAGACTCTGTCTTTATAAGAGAGAGAAAAGATCCAAACTATTACATTTATATATATATATATATATATATATATATATATATATATATATACATATATATATATATATATTTTTTTTTCCCCTTTTGAACACGTGGAATTTAATAGCACCTTCCTGAACAACAAAAGGGTCACAAATGAAATTAACAAAGAAATTAGATATTTGCTACAATTAAATTATAATAATGACAATACATCAGAAATTATGGAATATAATTTAAGCAGATTTAAGAGGGAGGGAAATGTATAACAGTGAATACCCATATTAGGACAACAGAGCAAGCACAAACAACTTAATAGTGAATCTCAAACTTCTAGAAAAAAGAGCAGATAAGGCAAAAAGCTCATATGAAGCAAGAAATTACAGAGATCAGAGCAGAAATTAATGTAATGGAGGATTAAAAAATACGAAGAATCAATGAAGAGTGGGATGGAAGAGTTGGTTTTTTCAAAGATTAAATAAAATTGACAAAATTTATCCTTAACAAAAAAGAAAGGACTCAAATCCACATGACTAGGAATGAAAAGGATGAAATCACAATGGATCCTGCAGAAACCCAGAAGATCATCTAGACTTATTTTGAATATTCTAATAAAGAAAGAAAGAAAGAGAGGGAGAAAGAAAGACAGACAAAAGAAAGAAAGAAAGAACCAGCCAAATAACGCAGCGGATTAAAGCATCTGCTTAAGCAGATACACCAGCCAGGGTTTGATCCCCTGGGGTGTGCTGAGAGAGAGATTAAGACTGGCCATGGTAGTATGCATACCAGTAATGTAATGCTTGAGAAGCTGAAAACAGGAGGATCACTACAAGTCCAGTTTATGTAGTAAGACCCTGTAGACCCTGTCTTAAAAAAAAAAAAAGGAAAGAAAAAAGGCTAAAAAAAAAAAATATCAGTGTCCAAAAGACTTCACTGTGTGGTGCTCATAAAAGATGACAGAATATAGTGCCTGTGAACTGAGTACAGACTGATAGAATACGAAGTCCATGAAAAAAACAAGAATAGAGGCTCAGCTGGGCCATGGTGGCACATGCTTGTAATCCCAGCACTTGGGAGGCTGAGGCAGAAGGATAGGTGTGAGTTTGAGATCAGCCTGGGACAAAATAGTGAACTCAAGTCCAGCCTGAACTGCATAGTAAGACCCCATGAATAAAGGCTCAATAACCCAAACTTCATGTCATTGAAATCTAAACTCTTAAGAAAATGAGACTGAAATGGATCCAAAGAAACAATGTCTGAAAACTTCCCAGACTTGGTATAAGACATAACGCTACACCTGAAGAATCTGAGTAAACTTCAAACAGGATTTATCTAAGGAAATCTCAGATAAGATATGGCACATTTAATACTTATAGTGATAATTCTGTTCAGCTTTGGTGTTCATTAGAGACGGAAGGAAAGAAGTCATTAACATGGCTAAGTGGAGGCTGTTAGCATTATCTCTGTGGAAGACGTCAAGGACATTTCCATTTTTAGGTCCCCTTTCTCCTAGTAATTCAGCAGGCAGTCAGATCTTCTGCCACCTCAGGTATGAAATGGCAGCTGCTGTGGAGACAGCTTGGTCACAGCTCATGCAGTGGTGCAGAAGTTAAACCCCATTTGAAAACAATTGGCTTACATTAGACCAGAGAGTTAATTAAGGGAAGTTACTGGGACAAGAACTATGCTCCTTTTAAAAAAGTTTGCCTGTATGACTAATAGTTTACATCATTAATAGCAGTAAACAGAAAGTGCGAGATCGTAAGTTATAAGGAATACTGTAGATTTGCTTAATCTACATTTACTTTGTTCCCCTCTGTTTTTAATGTATTCCTCTTGAAAACTCCTAAGCAGACCACTCAAAATCATGTTTCTTTTTACATCTTCAAGAATGCTTTATTTTTTAGGGTTTAAGAATTTTAGCCAGGTGTGGTGGTGCATGCCTGTAATCCCAGCACTTGGGAGGCTGAGGCAGGAGGATTAGTGCAAGTTTGAGACCAGCCTGGGCTACAAAAAGTGAGCTCAAGGCCAGCCTGAACTGCATAGTGAGACCCTGTCACAAAAAATAAAGAAAAAGAAAGAAAGAAAGAAAGAAAGAAAGAAAGAAGGAAAGGAAGGAAGGAAGAAAGGAAGAAAAAGAAAGAAAAAGAAAGAAAGAAAGAAAGAAAAAGAAAGAAAGAAAGAAAGAAAGAACTTAGCTTCTCACACACCTTTAGAATGTATTTTGTCTTTCTCCGGTGACCTACTATCCAACGTTACTGAGTAAAAGAATTTGTAAAAGCTTAATTTTTAAATCCATTGACTAATTTGGTGCCATTTAGCTCTTCCACTTCAGAGGGATTTCTTTTCACTTAATGGTCTTGCCTTCCATGAGATAAAGATACCTATTTTTAAAATGCCTTTAATGCCAAATGAAATTGAAATTATTAATTGAATTATGCTATGTTTCCCTGTACAGAGGATTTTCTAATCCTATATCCTGTCATTTGGCTGAATAGAAAGCAGGCTAGTGAGAACGATCTACATTTTGGAGTTAATATAGTCTTAGAAGTGTAGTGACTATAATTTGAGTGTCAGCCTAGGAAGAAATAATTTAGAAAATGATATATTTTTGGGGCATAAGATTTCATATACTTTTTAATGCTACTATTTGACTTTGGAGAGAGATAAATTCAGAGTAACTTGATGGGCATAGCAGTGTTTGTCTATAGTCAATCTGCCAGAGTTCAAATACCAAAATCTTATTTTGTGGCCTGAGAGCTTCACATGAATTATTTAGTTGGCAAACAATTCACCTTCCTTAGGGCTAATACCATGGTAATGCATAACGGTGGTGATAATGCCTCAGTCGTGGCTGCTGGGAAACCGCAGTGAGCTATTATTTGGATAAATAAGGTCTTCAGAATAGGCCTCATATAGAGGTACAGTTAATCAGCATACCATCATCACCACCATCTTTTAAGAATTCAAGTTAAACATTGACAAAACTTAGAGTTTGTGAGCCTCACATCACTGTCATTGGAAAGATGGGGTGGCTGCTCATTCCAGCATCAGTGCCCATTCTCCCTAGTTAGCAGGATGCTGTGGGCAAGGTGCCCAGTCCAGAGGGTAAGCGGTGATACTCGAGCCAGCTAGGTTTCCTTTCTCCTTTTATCAGGCATCTGAGTTCTAGCAAATGATATATAAAAGGAAGTATTGTGGGGAAATCTGGGAAATATTTTCTTCCCTGTTGAGTGAGTCAGCTTATTTGTCTTCTTTCTTACTTTGGGAGGTGCAACATGAGGACATAATGCCTAGTGCAATGGCACCCATTTTGTCACCATGACTTAACGCTAAGCCTGAGGCAAAAACCTTGTATTCTGAGAGTGACAGACTAGAGGAGAGAAAGCAACTTGGTTCTTAGTGGTGTTTTGGGATATGGGACTACTTCATGATGTTTTTTGAACAGTAAATATCCTTACAGTTTAAGTAACCATTAGATTTGTTATTAACTGCATTTTGAAACATCTTAACTGATACCTCAGTTGTGAATTCTTTTGCTTGCAAGTGACAGAAATCCACCCAAAGGAGGGAATTTCTGAGGGCATTGGGAGTTGCTCCACTAGTCATAGGAATTGCAACACTAACTGTGATGCCTTTGGGACCTCAGACGTGCAGACCGAGATCTTGAATAGCATTTTCCATCCACCTCTCAGCTTCTTTTAAGTCTCATTTATTCCTATTTTGGGTGTGCTTTCTCTTAGAGGAAAGGGTGCTCCACAAGGAAAGAAAAATAAAAAGCTTCCAAACACAGCAAAGTCAGGATCTCTTAGTTCCTCTATGCAAAAAGCTAGGGATAATTGAATCATTTGTCAGAAAACAGATGTACCCTGAGAACAGCACCGCGTGTAAAACAGATCAGACACATGACCTTAAACAAGATATAGTTTCTCTTAAGCAAGAAACCCAAAGTTTGAATAAATCAAAGAACAAAATAAAAGGCAGCTGATAGGCAGTGGGGGGAGAGAGACCATTTGCAAAAGGGACTGAGGCCAGGAGATGGATGGGGGCGGGAGATGGGAGGGGAGGGGCTAAGAAAAGGATGAGGGCCCATGTACGAGATTCCCGCGAACAACGGGATCGTGCACTAATAAAATGAACATGTAATGGGCATCATGTACTAATAAAGTAAACATAAAAAACGAGGGAAAGTGTTAATTTGACTCCTACACAAATTGCAGCTGTCAGAGTAGGAGCTCAGATGAAGCAGGGGCTTTGATAGGCCCTTGAGTTCTTTTGGGTGGACTCCTTGAGCGCTGCACACAGCTGATTCGACAGGCTGAGGTCTGTTTCTGGTACACGAGCTGAGGGTTGTGACAGACCTGATTTGGGTTAGTTTTGCTATCTCCAGTCTTGGTGTCTCTCTCCATTTGTGCGAGTTACTTTGCACTTCCCGAGCTCACCAGAGACCAAGCCTGCTGCGTGGAGAGACTGCGAGAGCCTGCTGCTCCTCCTCCGGTCCTCATACCTAAGCACTGCGTGGCTTACGCGACATCCAATCCTATGCTGCTAACTCTGAAATTGGGCACCGGCCACATCGTGTATCATACATGTCTTGGTCTCTCTGAAAAGTTTTCTTTTTCTTAAATAATTTTTTATTTTATTTATTTATTTTTTTCTTGTTTCAGAACCTTTGTTTATTCACTCATTCTTATGGCCGGCTTAGCCCGTCCCGAGGGCAGGGCTGGCGCAGCATGTGGTGCTAGGGATCAAACCGCAGTCCCTGCAGCCGCCCAAGCTTTCCCAAGCAGGTGCTTTAGACCACTGAGCCATTCCGCCGGGCCCCTGAAAAGTTTTGTGATCCTGTTTTTACCAATCTCTGTGTCTCGTGTGTTTCGGGGCTCACTCACCAATGTTTGCCTGGAGCCCCACACACTGTGCTCCCCAGGCAGCAGTTAGCCCCGCCCTGGCATTGAGGAGCCAAGCTGCTGCCTTCCAGCCTGCATTCGTGGCACTCCTGGCCTGACGCTGGCCCCACTCTGCTTCTGGTGTTCCGGGGCTCTCCCTGCACGAGCTCGCTTCTCACACATTGAATTGCTGCTGCTACAGTCACGCAGAGGCTGCGAGCTGCCAAAGCCGCCCGTGACTCACAGGAAAGCAGGATGTGCCGGCTCCAGTTCCCTTTGCTCCTGTCAGGGACCTGGATTTGAATGATTTATCTGTGGTTTTGGCAGAAACAGGCCTGTGACAAATGCTAGAGTTCCCCTCTCATTTATGGAAGGAGAATATGCTGTCTAGACCAGCTTGTCCTCAGGAGGTGCGTCCTTGGGGTCTGACACCTCCCAGGAAATTCTTCAGTTCTGTGTAAAAACAGTTTTGGGCTGGCTTGCCCTGTACATTATTTTACGCCGGATGCACAGGTTTCTTTAATGGGCACATGTAGACCTATTTAAAGGTCAGCAAAATGGTAAAAAATGCTGTGCTGGCCCCCAGGACACACTGAGAAGGCAACTGAGACTGGTTGTGGTGGCACACGCCTGTAATCCCAGTGCTTGGGAGGCTAAAAACTGGAGGATCACTAGGAATCTGAACTGTGTGGTAAGACCCTGTAGATTCTGTACTAAATTAAAAAAAATGTTAAAATAAATGCTACATAGCTGTATAGTATTTGCTGAGTACATTAGGAGGAGTAAAAAAATGTTCTTAATGTTTATTAATCCACTATTTCTTATGGCAAAGGTATTTTAAAACTAAAGGTAAAACATAATGTATGATCGAAAAATATCCTTTTCCAAAATATATATGACTGAAATGTCACAGAAATATATTTATAGGCATAAACATTCTGTGATTTCTTCAGCTCAGCCTCATAATGTGCCATCCTCATCCTTTTCAGATTTACTTCCTGGAGAAGGTAGAACAGGGGATTTATGTACTTAAGAAGCATTCAGGTGATTATGATAGTATCTGGGTCGTTCTTCTCTTATTCTTTCTCCTTTTCTTTCACAAAGTAATGAGAAAATCTATGGGAGGTCAACTGTAGCTTGTAGACTGGTTCTTGGGAGCCTGTCAGTGCAAATAAAACCTGCAACTCTGGTAATGTGAGATTTTCCTGATTTCCTTGTGTGCCTGACACCCCCCAACCCCACATCTTCACAAGAGAAGAACTATGTGGCAAATGCTCTGCACACTCCAGTTATACGACTTGGTCCAGGTGAAGGGGGCTAGGTGTGGACGAATATGTACAGAGGCCTTCATCAGCAGGCAGTTTGACTACCACTGGGAATGTGCTACAGGATGAGTCCATGCCCAGAAGACACCACAGCAGGCCAGATGAGCAGCATTTCCTGCAGACCAGGGGCAGTGTGTTTCTGGGTTGAGTGTGGTTGAGGAAATACTGATGTTTTAAATGTTTTTTCCCTAAAACTCTTCCTCTACATAGATGGTAGGCTGATAAATCTAAACAGGACCACCTCCCTTAACAGGGATAGAGGAAAATGGCCAGAACGTCTCGGCCTTCATCCTGGGGGACTATTTATTAGTTGTGACTTCAACAGATTCAAAGTTTGAAAAATATTTCTCTTCTTTGTCTGCGAAAGACAGTGACAGTCACATGACATTGTAGAGAACATTTGATAATGTCTGCACAAGTGCTCAGCATGGTGCCTGGAGCATCTTCCCAACTCCCTTTGTAGGGCATCCAAGACAGAGTTGAGTGAAAAGCTTTCCTAGAATGGCTTAACTGTAATCACTTTGGTTATGAGGAAGGATGGTACTGATTTTACTGAGAAGACAATGAGGCAGGTGACGTGTGTGTGACCTACAGCCAGGTGCCTGGAGACGTAACCAGGGGCTCTAGCACATAACTGCATCTCCTCTCTGTGACAGTAGTAAAGAGTCAAGGAATTTTAGCTCTTCCTTCCACTCTTACAAATAATTTCTAAGAGTGCACTTTTACTTTTGGAAAATAAAACTCCCAGTGGAACGGATTCTGTTTTTTTTATTTGTTTGTTTGTTTATTTATTTATTTAATGGCTGGCTCAGCCTGCCCTGAGGGCGGGGCCAGCACAGCATGTGGTGCTGGAGATCGAACAGCAGTCCCTGAGGCCCCCTAAGCTTTCCTAAGCAGGAGCTTTAGACCGCTGACCCATCCTGCCGGCTCCTTGTTTTATTTTTTGTATTGTATCTCTAAAATAAAACCTAACCATTTGAGTTCTGCCTAGTAAGTATTATTCACATATATTTGGTAAAGTAAGGAATGCAAAAGAACAAATTATGGAAATCACTTGAAGGTTTTGAGAGCACTGAAATAACAAAGTAATATGAATGAAAATATTTTGCATAGCTCTGAAATTCTATGGTTTCTTTATGTCTAGGTAGACATGCATTTGTGTGTGGTGTGTGTGTGTTACTCACATATACAGTGGTGCTTGCAATTAATTCATTCCACATTTATGGGGGAAGTGGCCATGTTTGTGTGTGTGCTGGGAAGATAGCTGCAGCCAGGTTTGTCACCTGACACAGATTTTGCAAATGAACATTTCTCTTTACAAACAAAATTGGTAGGGAACAGAGTGTATCTGAACTGAGGTGCTATTGTAATTTACATTGGGCAATTCTCTGGCTTAACAGAAATGAGTTTTGTAATTGATAGTATGGTGAAGACAAAAACTAACTTTACATAGCGTAACATTTGTAATACAGAATTTTGACTTAAATCAAAGAGTACTATAAAGTATCGATGTAAATCAAGTTAACACTCTGTAGTCTCAAAGTCCTATACTTTGTTCAGCTTCATGTATCAGTGATCCCAGCACTAGTATACCTTCGTTACTGTACACTTTTAATGCTATTTCATTTAATTTGCATTATGCAGTAGCATAAAAAGAGAATTTAATAGTAGGGTATCATATCTAAATGCAATATTTAAAAAAATCTAGATCTTTAGAGTAAAATTTCTTACTGATTACTATAAACAGAATTTTAGCCTCCACAGCATTTATCTCAGCTATAGTTTCAGCTATAGTTCACTTCACTGCTCTCTAAACACTGAGTCTCCCACCGTGGGTGCAGGACAGATGCTCTTTCAGCTCGGCACGTCATGGAGCTAGAGTGTGGCACATTTACATCGGCAGCTCCTTGGAGAGCAAAAGATAGCATTGGGAGTACTGAAAGCTTACAGCGCAGGTTAGCAGTG